>CM042558.1:16894799-16987299 GCA_023630585.1 Cranoglanis bouderius
ATTAATTAATCAGATTCTAATAGTCATCCCAATTTTTGAGCTCATTACTTAATTCAACATAATAGACTCTAACAGACTAAAGTTAGATAATTCACTAACATTAGATGCAATTTTTTATTCACCATTAACTACTAATCATTTTAACTACTGCATGTTTGGTTGCATAATGTAGAAATTTATTAATTGATTGCTAATATATTGGTTGTTTATATAATAGAACAGGTTTTCATTTTCATTCTTATCTTGTCTGATCTTGCAACATATGAGGTGGTATTTCTTAAACAAGGCTTATTTAATACCGTTTTTGAAGAATTCGAAAAGCATCCACCAGCTTAAAAACAAGTGATTTTTAAACAGTTTGCGTTTTTATTTTCGCTACTTTAAGTTAATTGGACGAACTGATTGCAAAGTCGTCTCTTTTATCTTTACCGTGTTTTTCCCCGTTGACGAGTGTGACTTAAAGAACCCATAAAAGTGGGTTACTGTAGGGGTCAAAGTCACGGCGCAATCTGCACAAGGTTTCTTGATGCCACCCTGCATAGTAATTAATGAAAATTCGCAGCTAACGATTTTAAAATGATTTCAGTTCCTAAATGGAAATCTGAGGCCCATCATTAAATTAAGTCCTGAAGTCTTACAACGCTGGAAAATTCACTTGTTTCAGCTTGAGGTACTTGGTAATTAGACGGTTTGAGTCATGTATGGCAGAGCTGTGGCTGTGGCAAAAGCTGAGGCATGTTCTATTTCAACATCAAGAACTTCTACGTCGGAAAACCAAAAACATGAACACTCGGCATGACAGGAATAGCCTTTGCCATGCTAGCCGTGTGCTATTTCTTGTCACGGCTAATGTTATCTCGTGTAGTTCCTGTTTTCAACCGGAATGGAAGTAAATAAACGAAGACAGGTCTGGTGTTATGTTACCATGCCTCTTCCCAGCAGCAGAGGGGTGTGTGAAGTTTCAGGCAGTGGACTGGAAAAACAAACTATGAGGTCACCGCCACCAAAATGCATGTTTGTTTTTTGCTAAGACAAAGATATACAGATAAGTATATAGATATACAAGTCGGGCAAACGTTCAGACAGGGACACGCTTGTTGGGACATATGCAAACAGACAAAGATCAAGACAAACACAAGTCAAACAGGTTGTGTGATGTCTCAGGTGGAAATCAATGGCCAACTAATGCAGCTAAGCTCAGACTGAGGAACCATTTTATCGCACTCTGTCAGCCATGATCAGAGCCCACGCTGAGAGACAGGCAAGGCTATCGATCTCTCGGTACCATGCAGAGACACACACACACACACACACACACCAAGCATCTTTCACTAGCCAGATCATTTTTTTGAACTCAACTTGACCTTTTATTGCTTCAGTCTGAGAGGTGCTGCTGAGGTACCCCATAGAGGCTCTACCCCTAAAGCCATCAAATCCTCAGTTGGAAATACAAATCCAAACTAAAGCAGCTACTCCAGGTTCTTCCATATTTCTGATTGATTTGATTCAGTACCTTATCCAGATTTGCTCTAAAAGGCCCTTTCAATCGACAGATATTTACTACCCAACTGTTGATATGAATCATACTTGGGTCGCCTAGAGTCCTGGATCTGATATGTACTGCAAAAGCTAGACAACAAACTCATGTGGCATCAACCCTATTTTCACTGACCCCTTATTTTCAATTCTCTATATTTCCAGTGGTCCTCAAATGTTCTCAGGACTCAATGTTTCTGATGGGCCTCTGTTCCCAATGGTCCAATGGTCCCAGACACCAAGGTGACCAGGTGCTCTTGTTTCTAGGCTTCAGTATTCCAAGACTCCTATGTTTCAAGGTTCCTGTGTTCCCCAGATTACTGTGTTCTCAAGGTTCCTATGTTCCTTATGTCCTCAGTTGTGTATCCCAGGCCCATCTTGTTTTTAGGGTCCAGTGTTCCCAGGCCCCTATGTTTCAAGCGTCCTATGCTCCCAATGGTAATTTGTTCCCCAGGGCCCTATGTTCTCGAGGTTCCTATACTTATTGTGTCCTGGGTGTTACCTATGCTCCCAGGTCCCACGATTCCAGGGTCCTATGATTTGAGAACCCTGTGTTTCCAGGGTCCTATATTTCCAGGAGAATACATTTCTTGAGTTCTGGGTTCCCAATGTTTCTTGGCCCCTAGATTACCATTGTTCCAGTCTTTGGATCCAGTGTTTCAAGGACCATATGTCCCAGAGTAATATAATCACAAAGTCTCATATTCTGATCTAGTGTTTTCAAGGGTCCTATGTTCCCAATGTCCCATATTCCCAAGGTCCAATGTTTTCAAGAGTCCTATGTTCCCAGATTTCCCAGGCCCCAAAACTTCCCAGAGTCTTAGAATCCAAGAATCCATATTCCCCAGGACCAATATTTCCAAGGGTGCTATGGACCCAGGGTATGGGGTTTCCTGGCACATAGGTCCCCATGTTCCCAGAGTAACATAGGTTTCCAGGGCCCAGTATTCCCAGACTGAAATCTTCTGGTAATCTTTCTTCTTAGGGCACCATGTACCCTTTTCTAGAAAACACTATTCCCCAAGCCTAACTTTAAGCCCTATGTAGTCTAGATCCCATATAACATGAATGTAACATCAACCTCCACTCTACATAGTCTGACATTGTATGTTTAGTAAGTAATAGCTAAAACTGTATTTGTTAAATTAGCTGGATGGAAGGTAGATTTGAACACATCACTTTTTAAATCAGATTTGAAAATATAAGAACGTTTTGTGCTCAGGGAAGATATTACCCTGGGAACATGGATACTGTTGATGCCTGTTGATGCCACAGCAACAAGGTGAGAAAAACAAGATATCTAACAGCTCATGTTTAAATGTCAAATATTGAGTTGATCTGGCTCACTGTAAGCAAAGTCAGAACTAATCTTTCTGCAGCTCCTGCTCTACATGGAGGTAGAGGTTCTCTCAGCAAGCTAATGTGCTAGCAGGCAGCATGACTCTGCTGTTTTGTACCAATTATACTAACAACGAACCGGAGCGGGCGGAGTGCTGCGTGTTCGCTAGCACCTAGCATTAGCATACCCGGGTGAAAGGTCACAAATCAGCGGCTATCTCCTTCGTTCTTTTTGCCAGTGCTAACGACTGTTGCAGTGTGGCACACATGCTAATGATGCTCCCTTGCGTGCTACCTCCTGCGTGTGGGTGAAAGTTGGGGTGTCCAAAGTCAGCCCCTGTGAGAAGTCTCTGCTGCTTATAATGAGCACAGTGATGAAAACATTATTATGTGAGGACACAGCGCTTAGCCAGAGCTAACACCTTGGTTGCCTGCTGACAGACTGCTAGCTGGGTATAACTAGTACTGTTTAAGAAATCCGTTCCTGTGAATGGAAATCACCACAGGCACAACCAGATTTTGCTGAGTGGGTCAAGCTGGGAAGTACTAAATTCAAATTTTATTTATTCCTTCTCAGTAACCATTTTATCCTAGTCAGTGTTCCAGATATCCAGGCAGGAATACACCCTGGATAGGACACCAGTCCATCACAGGCACCATGCACACCTAGGGGTATTTTAGAGTAGCCGGTTCACCTACTGGCATGTTTTTGGGAGGTGGAAGGAAACCGGAGAACATGAAGAAAACCAAAATGGGCATGGGGAGAACATGTGAAACTCTACAGCAGTGGTCACCAACCCTCTTCCTTGATCTGCAGGTTTCATCTCCAACCAAAAACTACCACGCCTGTTTTAGTTGTTCAAGAACTTCCTAAGGCAATGATTAGATGGTCAAGTGGGCACGATTATGGTTGGAGCTAAAGTCTTCAGGAAGGCAGAGCTCCAGAAACAGGACTGGTGACCACTGCTCTACATAGACAGTAACCTGAGTTCAGAATTAAACCGGGGACATGGGAGCTGTGAGGCAGCAGCATGACCTGTTGCACCAACATGCCACCAGTTTCATTCAATTTAATTTGCGAATCGCACGCGTGATGATGAGACAACCATCTACCTGACAAAGTGCATAAAATACTGGGTTTATTTACACAGAATTGTTAGCAAGGTTAGCTAAACCAGCCACTTATGTAAATACAGCACTGCATTAACATTAGCTAGCTCGTTTGTTTGGCTAAGCAGCATTGACTTGAATTTAGTAGGTTGTAGATAGTAGGTAGCTACATAAACAACGTCGAGTAAATTATTTCATGTACGTAATTGAAATCGGGAGACAGGTTTGCTAGCAAGCTACAAAACTAACCTTGGGTAGGACCCATAACAAAATATAAACTTAAATCCAAACTGACAAGCTAACTAACCTTACGTAAACAGTTTCATCCGAACAGTCTGGCTAGTTAAGATTTTATTTTTTTTTTTTAAAGTTATTTTTATTGTAAATAAAACAAGAAGCCATCATTAATATCAAGCCACCAAATAATTTTTTTTATCGTATTGTCAAAAGCAGAAGCCATGATTGCTAACAAGCGATCTGTCTAACATGTGGTAAAGTATTATAATGTGTAGCTGATGCAAGGACATGCGTCACTCAACAAAATCAGAACCTTCCAGAGCGGGCGCGCACACACACACACACACACACACACACACACACACACACACACACACACACACACACACACTGACCTTCCAGCCGGACTACCAGGGGCACCTTGAGCTCCAGCTCTCTGCAGGCCTTAGTGATGCCGTTAGCAACGATGGCACAGTTCACAATCCCGCCAAAAATATTCACCAGGATGGCCTCCACCTAAAAAAGAGAGAGAGAGAGAGAGAGAGAGAGAAAGAGAGAGAGATGGAGGTGGATAAACACCGAGAAGCACAATAAAACTGCTAGCAAAACAGACACAAAAATAACTTTATATATACACACACACACACACACATCGGCATCACGGTCACGCTGGATAAGCACGTGAGCAGCGTGACCGAGGTGCACGTAGAAACCTCGTCTGGGACGGCACAGATAAATACCCAGATTCAACAATATCCCGTTTCCGCGCCACAAACAACCAAGAAGCACAAAACAACAATATGATCCCGTGTGTCTATAAGGTCCTGCAGCTTGCTAACAGCGATAAGAACAGGAATATGGCTGTACAAAGTCCTTGTGAAAAAGCAGACAGGAGAAATCGCGCGAATCCGGTAAAGGGAGAAAATGTAAACGCGAGAGGCCAAGGTTAGCGCTATCAATCGGGCCGCAGTCAGGTACGGGATTAGGATAATCCCTCAAAAGCTACTAAACAGATTACAGACACACAATGCGACGATGATTTACATTCCTGTTCGTGACGACGCAAAGGAGCAGACGCTCACGAGTGCACGCTCAAACGCGCGCGCAAAAATGACTAGTCGTGTAAATAACCTACAGCGCCGACATGAGTACAGCGAGATGGGATTAATTTCTGCGATAGGCGCTAATCAGCAGGATCAAGAGCAGGATGCGCTAATGCTGTTTACGCACCAGAGAGAGAGAGAGAGAGAGAGAGAGAGAGAGAGAGATATGTACTGTTACTACTATTGTCAGTGAGTATGTTTACATGGATGCTAATAATATAAATATAATCATGAGCTGATATTGTCTTATCTTGTCTTACTTACTTTAATTCAGAAGGACAGGGGTAGCTCAGTGGTTAAGACGTTGGGCTACTGATCAGAAGGTCGTGAGTTCAAATGCCAAGCCGCCAATGTTGGGCCCTTGAGCAAGGCCCTTAACCCTCAATTGCTCAGATGTATAAATGAAATAAATGTAGGACGCTCTGGATAAGGGCGTCTGCCAAATGCCGTAAATGCAAATGTAATTCAAGCTGTCAAGGGACAGTAACTGTGAGACTTCGTTTCCAACCAAATATATAAAATTATGCTATTAATCAGACTATTTTGTTATTATTGATATGTCTGGAGTCTGCAGTCAGAGAGAGAGAGAGAGAGAGAGAGAGAGAGATCAAATCTAGCAGGTGCCATTTCTTGTGTACATCGCAGGTCTGTAAGAGTTAACACAGTTAGGATTAGTTTGTGATAGGCAGACAGAGACAGAGACAGAGAGAGAGAGAGAGAGAGAGAGAGAGACGCACCAAACACTGAATGAGGACCTGAACATGCTCAAGCTGAGATCACATCAACCATGACTGCACAATTCATGCTCCTACTGCCCCTAACCTGACACTAAACGCCTGAGTAACCACCTCTCTCTCTCTCTCTCTCTCACACACACACACACACACACACACACACACACACACACACACACACACACACACACACACAGGGTATATCTGGCTCTGAAGCTTATGAAATTTTTCACCAAATAATCTCTTCTGATCTGACATTTCACAGCATAGCATGATCTGAGTGTGTGTGTGTGTGTGTGTGTGTGTGTGTGTATTCCAATACCAAGCACACAAACACACTCTATACACTCTAATCTAAGGTTACAGTAAAATCGCTCAAAATAAGAGACAGAAATATCAGCACTGAAATGTTCGATGCTCTCATGTGCGCTATTTTCTTGGTGCCATTTCCTCCACCATCTGATCCGAAATCACTCCTCGGTCTGATATTTTATCTGCGTTCTGCTTTCCCCCCCCCTGTCTGAGGTCTCCCGGCAGTCTCGTGTCCCGACACCGGGGGGCACTGCAGATCCAGGAGTCTCGTCCGCCCGTCCTCGCGTCGTCTCTCTCATCACGAGCGCTCCATTTTTCAGTGCTGGCGTTACTGAGAGCGGCCATATTTCTTTCACCCATGCGTTTCCTATTGACATCTATGTATATTAATGACACGGCGGGTGATTTATGCGCCGTCGTGGCCAAGTCAACGCAGTTCATAAAAATATTGGGCATGCTCCGCTCCGACTGTCTGTGAATGTGTGGGAATGGAGGATCGGTTTTCTGTGCACTAGGACATTTTCTTACAGCTGCTGGAAATCTTCTCAATAGTGAATGAGTTTTTTGGGGGAAAAACAACAACAACAACAACAACAGCAACAGGTTGAAACAATTTATTAATACACCTTTAAATGTTAGTTAAATTGCTTTCCAGTCACTTCAGTGATTAGCATCGCAAATATCTCTGGTACATTAGCGATATGAAATTTGGTCATTTTTGACAGACCGAGGACTCAAAGTCCTGAGAAAAGGGCTGGGACAGATCTCTCAGTGACACAAATGTTGCCTATTGTTTTGTGACCTTGACAAAACCCAACAAAATCTCAGCCCTCAGCTGTGCAATTTTCTCAATTCTGTTAGCCACCTCCACAAACCTGATCCTCAGAGACACATTAAGGGCTAGGGCGTTCTTTTTGGAAATTTATATACACGTGTATTGTCATTATGGTAATAGTACAAAAATCACTGTCACTGTATTAAGTCAGATTTGCGCACTTATCCAAAATAGTCAAATAGCACCCCTCAGGTAATCACAGAATAATGCACACTTTCCTTTTTTTTTTTTTTTTTTTTTGGAGTCACATGACTTCAATTTCACTTGAAGCCTGTAAGAAGGGAAATGTTACTCAAAATGGCATCATCCATCCATCCATCCATCCATCCATCAATCCATCCATCCATCCAAATCCGTGTATCATTCATTCTTTTCATATTCAATTAAGAACCAAATATCAGAAAATGAAAAAATGGCTTGTTGATATTCATTTACAAATCCAAAACGAAACAAACAAACAAACAAAACAACCGAATAACAAGTTGTTTCAATATCAGTGTCAGGTTTCATTTGAACATTTCATTTTTTTCAGTTGGTTATGACCCGGAAGTTACTCGTTTCTTCACGTGTTGTGCTGGATAAAGGTGTTTTTTGCTGAAGAGCATGGAGAGTTTCGTGCTATTTAAGGGAGCCAAACGTGTAACCCTCAGAGAGGACTGCAGAAACAGGAAAAAAACAAACAAACAAACAAAAAAAAACAGCACTACACATGAATAAACAAGTAACGTCCGGGTCATAGCCAACTGAAAAAAAAAATATATATATATATATATATATATATATTAAAATGAAACCTGACATTAGACCCATTTTCTAATTTCTTATTTTTAACTTGAGCATGAGATTGAAAGAACGGAAAACAACTTATTCGTTTTGGATTTGTGAACGTATAATAAAACAACAAGCCATTTTTTTTTTTTTTTTCTGATATTTGGTTCTTAATTGAATATGAAAAGAACGAATGATACATGGATTCACCAATCCATCCATTTTCCACACCTCTTATCCTACACACGGTTGCGGGGGAGCCTGAAGCCTATCCCAGGGAACTCGGGGACACACTGGACGGGGCGCCAATCCATTGCAGTACACATTCTCACACACACACACACACACACACACGTACACTACGGACAATTGAGAAATGCCAAATCAGGCTACAACGCATGTCTTTGGACTGGGCAAGGAAACCAGAGTACCCAGAGGAAACCCCTGAAGCTCAGTGGAGAACATGTAAACTCCACGTACACAGGGCGGAGGCGAGATTCAAACCCCCACGCAACCGCTGAGGTGCGAGGCGATGGTGCAGTCCACAGGATGATTTAATTCTAGGCTATTATAGTCTAATGACAATAATAAGTGTACAGTTCGACTTCATATTTGTGTATTACACAATATCATGATGTTTTCTACGGTATAAACAAATTCACAATCCGAGAACGTGATCGTATCGCTGTGAGACGGAAATATCCTGCGTTCATTCACAACTGCAACATGAAGATGATGTGCAAATATGCAAATAGTCATGTTTTTGCTTCACAAAAGATTAACGCAGGCAAAAAACTATATGCACCCCTTCCCCATTTGCGACGGCCCACCCACTCTCTGAACTCGTTAACTTACACTTGCGAAGTCTGGGTAATGTTTTGTTTTTTTGCTCACAAATTTCAGGTTTAAATGCAAGGTGAAAATCCGTATTAGCAGTTGTAAAATTGCATGACAACTTTGTGTCGCATAATTTGCACTGTAGTGTACTTCGCCCAATTTCCTCGACGTTTTTTAAGCCAGAGTTGGCTAGAATAAGGCTGAGAATAAGAAGTTTCAGCACTACAGAGACTGTGAATTCCCGCCCCCAATTCCACCATAATCAACAGGGCGGTTCCCCCAAAAATGCCACGATGACCATTCATTTTAATTAAAGACTGAATTCACATTTTCATTTGCAGCTGAACTTCAAACAATGTAAAACGTGTTAAAATGCCAAGATAGGAGGTAGCTCAGCAGCTTCAGCTCATTGCAAATAATTGGAAGGTTACAAGTTCAAATCCCAGACCTGCCACAGAGTCACCGTTAGATCCTTTAATAAAGTCCTTAACCTTCAAATCAATCAGCTCTATCACCACGCTTAGATTAGATTCTGTAAGTCACATTCATTAAAAGCATCTGGCAAAATGTATATTAATAAATGTAAATGTGGCGGGTTTTAAACTGCGGTGACCCAGTTGTGCATTTATTACAAGTCTCGCTTTATTTAAATACCAAATGACAAAAAGCATTAAAGACAAAAAGGACAGTGTTCAAGTCGATGAGACACAGAAGGCAAAGGCGATACTCGAACGCTGTGTGTGTTTGCTAACTTTTGTATGCATTAAAGCAAACATCTTACTTACACTAATTTTAGATGGCAAATCAATTTAGATCAATTCCTGCTCCAATTAGGGGCCCAAAACACCGGCGCTCTGGTTGATCATTGAGGCAAAACATTTAATTAAGCCAATTAACGCCCAACTGGATCAATTAGGTCGGTTAACACCTAGTAAATTACCCATGCAAGATTTGTGCCAATAATAATAAAGAAATACTTTCTGCACACAGAAACACAGTTACAATATACCAGCGAGGATGTTAAACAAGACAAGAAAAAAAAAAAAAAAAAAACTCTACCAGGGCACGCTCCAGGATTCCACTAGTGTTACAGGTTTCAACCTTAAACTTGCACGAGCGACTCGAATTTCATATAATAAGGTCATAGCGCTCGTGGCAGAACGGCCTGTCAAGGTGTTTATCCTTCAAACTCAGGCGGAACAGCTGGAACGAGCTTCAGAGCTCAGGAAAACAGCCTGCTGTCTGTATTGAAGCTCTCAGAAACCTCTCTCTCTGCCACATCCACTCAGTAACGCGCAAATCCGTAGGGATTCCAATAAGCAAGAGCGATTTTATTGGATCCAAGTACTCGAGCACATCCATCGGGTTAATCCTAAAATATTCACAGTGTTCACATTTACACTTTTGCTATAGTGAAAGAACAACAACTGCATGCAGATCCGGATTGGACAAGGTATGATAAAAGCAGTTTATGTAAGCTGTTGATAAAAATACAAAGAATTCTCTTTGTAAGGCGATGGACTTCACACCCAAACCCACCCCCACTCCTTTTTTCAATCATCTATCATCTATCAAAAATCAAAAATCCATCATCTATCTTGATTGTCTGTTGCCCCTTCTTGCGGTAAAATAAGAACTTTTGTCAACAACAAGAAAACTGTCGACATACATGCACTTAAAACTACTGCTTCAAACCACGTCTAGTCAACTGGAATCACTATATGTCCTGAAGAAAGTGCAATATTGCATAATCCCCGCTAAGCCCCGCCTCCTAAAGCTGTTCGTTATTCATTCGTTCCTCGTCAGTAACCATTTCACCCCGGTTAGGGTCGAGGCGGATCCCGGAAACACTGAGAATGAGGTGAGAATACACACTGGATGAGATGCCAGTCCATCACAGGGCAACATGTACACCTAGGCCCAATCCACCAACCGGCATGTTTTTGGGAGCTGGGAAGAAACCGGAGAACCTTGCAGGAACCCTACACGGAAAACCCAAGCTCAGGATCGAACAAGGGCTCCTGGACCTGTGCAGTGGCAAAGATGTTATGTGCAAGATAATACATTTTCAATTATAATTGATAACAAAAAGACATTTCTGGAAACACATGGCCGCGTACACTCAAGACGACCGCTTCAAACCACATCCGGTTAACTGGAATGACTATTTATCCCTAAAAATGGGGGATTTCCTATAATCCCTCCCTCATCTCCCGGAAATCTGGAAGTTATTCATATGATCAGTTTTCATTTTAAAACACTTTCGATTTTTACAAACTCGAGATACGTACAAGATGCGGACCATAATTATGCTGAGTGAATTTATGGCGTACATTTAGCATCGCAGCTCCAGAGCAGAACTAAAGAAGCAAAAAATGTCAGACACTTGGCTACATAAGGAGTCTCAGTGACTCCACAGCCTCGGCAGACAAATGCTAACCCTTTCTCGTTTCAGTGCTCATTGCTTTGGAAAGATATTCCATTTTAAGTGCCCAATTCACTGCAATTCAAGCCTCATTTAGATCCAGCGCTCTGTTAGCTAATGCACATGACACCAGATCCAAGACGCCATTGTTGTTGGTCAGACATTTTTCACATCTGACAGCCTCTGTGATGCCTATACCTACTCCGACACCATGATCGGGGCGAAATGCGATTACAGCAAATCAGACTCGCCTGCGGTGCAGAGAAACACCCGTTCCATATCAAAAGCCCTAAATAAAACAACACTCCTGGGTTTTTTTGTTCTTCATTGGAGACCGGGGGCACGGCGCAACCATTATCACTCGCAAACACACACCTAAGGCACACCTACACAAGCCGCTAATAAGCTCACGGAAAGGCATCTCTCTTTTGTAAACGGCTAACAGATGCTGGATGCCGTTCACGTCATTGTTCGGCTTATCTCCGGAACCCAGCCGGTTCGGTTAGCCGCCGTGTTTTAGCACCTTTGCTAACCTTCAGCCACCTTCTGTGACAGGCTAAAGTTAGCTGTGCAGTTTTGAAGGGTGTAAAACCTTTAACATGTGAGGAAAAATACATTTAGGTTTCCTAAATGGTTTCCTGTCGTTTTAACCCATCGGAAGACTTCAGTAATGGTACGTGTAAAGGGTGGGTAGTAGCTAATAGGCAGCTGAGCATCCTGTGTACTGCATTATCATCATTAAATATTAACACGCAAGCAAAGACGAGCTTCTTGAAGTTGATACTTCAAATCAACAGGTGTCTTTTCAGAGGTTGAGATGTTCGTCTACAGACAAATCCACAAACACGTATTAAACTGTCAACATGCCAGCACGGCGCTGGTATTTGTGCTCAGTGGCAGCAGAGGTGTGCATCAGTGATAGCAAAGCTGGAGTGATTCGGGATATATATATATATATATATATATATATATATATATATATATATATATATATATATATATATATATATATATATATATATTTTTTTTTTTTTCTTTTGCCTTGCGACTTCTTTTATATTGCTGCCATTCGATCAAATCTAGGAGCTATTTTTCAGTCCCGTTAATCCGCTCCCATTGGCTCGGCTGCTCCTCTGCCATGGGACGCTGAAAAGCACAGAAAGAGACACAGAAAGAGAGAGAGATGGCTTGGTCTGAGGCTGTTATTCGGGACCGAGATTGGCCCTGGCAAAAAGGGGATAAGAGGGAAATAATTATCCAGTCTGCTGGAGCATGACAGCTCCTCCTCTCGCCTCGAGTGAGAGAGGCGAAGCATCGTGTCAAGAAATCAGTTCAGAAACCCACAGAAACATGCTGTCACCTCCATCCCGACACTGTATCCCAAACCGCCTCCGTTTGCGCGCTACGGCCGCGGCCAGCTGAATTACTAGGCTGGGGGTTTGAGGCATGGGTTGTTACGGTGTGTAAGAGCAGAGCACAAACGACGGGAATAAAAAAAAAAAAATCAAAGCAGAAATGTCTGGGATCTTTAGGAAAGCAAAAAAAATAAAATAAAAAAATCCATCGTGCTTGGTCAGCGATGCTCGATCATGTCTGACAGTCAAGAGTCAAATCGCTGTTTCTTTTTAAACCTGTTACCTGCAAGTTGTCTTGGCAATGGACTTATTATTGCCCCTAGTTACCCAGGTTTGCATTCACAGTGTTCCCTTATTCCACAATAGAATCTGAATTACAGATTGTTTTCTGCACATTTCTACACACGAACAAACTTTAGACAAGCCATCCTGAAACTCGCACACAACCGGGCCTATTCCAGTATGGAAGACATCAACGTGACACCATGACGGTGCCCTTCAACTCAAGGTTTCCTTGTTTACTTCCTGTCCACACTCTTGGTACTCATGGTCTGAAAACTAAGCAGCGCTAAAGACATCTTCAAGCCCTGGTGCCTTCAAACTGAGGATGATCGGAGACACTGCGACATCACTGACTGGAGTCCTGGAGTTCATAACGGCCTTCGAGTCCTTACTTCTTTCTGGCACGTGAGCGAGTCGCAGCTGTCTCCGCTCTCTCTCGCTCGTGCTCTCGCTCTCTCTCTCTCTTTTCGATTATCCTTCTCTCTCCGAGTCTCTCTCGCTCTTACTCTCTCCAGTGAAAAGAAACTAATCAAGGCAGAAATAGATTTGCAGTCTGGGTCTGGAGGCGTGCGTGTGCGCAATGAAGACTGCAGTGTCCCGGTGAATTGATGCTCGAGTCGGTCATATCCACCTCAAGGTCTCCGGCTCGTTGCGCGACGGCGGAGGTGTTGTGAACTGTGACAGCTATGGCATGACGCGTCCCATCACGGATGAGCGAGAGCGGCCTTTCAGACCGGCTGCCATTCAATTCCCAGCACAACAGCACAGAAAAAGAGTCGCGGACTGAGGTTTATTAGGATGAGAGTGCAGACAGACGCACAGATGTCCAGACACACTGAACACAAAGCCAGACACTCACACACACAGACTGAGAAGCATTAGAAACATATGATATCATATGCAATATGAACATATGATTAATTGTGAACTGTTAAAAAAGGAACATTGGCATGTCTTGGTAACTTTCTTACATTTATCTAGTCATTTGTGAGAGGTAGTGTTTCTCAGGAGTTCTTTGGCTAGTTAAGGCTTCAAGCTGTTGGAAACCTTAAGCGTTCCCCCAAAACTGTATTTCTATATTGTTTTCCTAACTTCTAAAAGCTCTTTTAAAATACAGTTTAAAATGCAGCCCGATAATTCTTGTACTGCTGCTGCAGTATTATCTGTAATGTAATGTAATTGGACTTGATGCATTCAGCAACTTAGTTTCTCAGTGTGCGTCTTTCTATGAGGGTTTCCCTTTTAGAAAACGTTCCAAGGAGAACCCCTTTAGAATGAATGGATGGATGAATGAAGGAAGGAAGGAAGGAAGCAAGGAAGGAAGGAATGAAAGAGAGAAGGAAGGAATGAAGAAAAAATAAAGAAAGCAACACAGAAAGAAAGAAAGAAAGAAAGTCAAAGCAAGCAAGAAAGAAAAAGAAAGAGCAAAAGAGAGAAAGAAAAAAGTACTAATAAGGGAAGAAAAAAGAAAGAATGAATAAAAGAGAAAGAAAGCGACAAAGCAAGAAAGAAAGAAAAAGAAAGAACAAACGGACAATGGAAATAAGAAAAAGAAAAAGAAAAGGAAGAAAGAGAAAGACAAAGTGACAAAGCAAGCAAGCAAGAAAGAAAGAACAAACAATGGAAGGAAAGAAAGAAAGAAACAATGGAAGGAAAGCAAGAAAGAAAGAGAACGACAGAGCGACAAAGAAAGAAAGAAAGAAAATGGAGGAAATAATTTTAAAAAAAAGAAAAAATGACTAATAAAGAAAGACTTACTAATAAAGAAATAGTTACTAAGAACAAAAGAAAGATATCCAGAGATTTCTCTCCATCTCCCAAAGTGTTTCTCTCCCCACCTTTTTCAACAGAGAGAGAGAGAGAGAGAGAGAGAGAGAGAGAGAGAGAGAGAGAGAGAGAGAGGGAGGGAGGGAGGGAGGGAGAGAGATGTGACTAACCTTAGTAAAAGGCCAGTGTATGAAAAGGAAGGGAAACATAAACCAAACACCAGTGTGATACTTACGCAAAGGCAAGAAAACAGAAATAAGCAGCGATGGAATGACGGAATTAGAGAGTGAGTGAGTCAGGAAGCATGAAGAGAGAGTTGGCAAGAGAGAGAGAGAGAGAGAGAGAGAGAGAGAGAGAGAGAGAGAGAGAGAGAGAGAGGGAGGGAGAGAGAGAGAGGGAGGGAGGGAGGATGGCAGCCGAATTGTCACACATCAGTCAGAGCTGAGATTTCATTTCCTCTTGTACACTCCCAGCATGACACACAAACACACACACACACACACACACACACACACACACACACGCCAAGCTAGCAGACAGTAAGATTTGACGAAGCAGGAACAGCATTCATTTCAGACATACACACGCCCGTACCCGAGATGTCCTCCGTACGGAGAGGACTAACATGTCCGTCAGAAGGACGTCAGGCGACAGATTACTCACAGAGTGAAGACGCTCCACTACACACAAAAAAACTGCTTTACGCTGGATGATCAGAGACTCGCTGTGTGTCTTACCACGTCCCATCCCATCACACCTCTGAACTTTAATTTAGGAGAACTGCAGGGAGATGTCTCGAGGGCTTACACAACTAGTCTCTCTATCTAGCTGGGAATTTATGCATTATAAATGCTACCTGTTTTTCTTACATCACCTCTATTATTAATAAAGCTATGGCGAGTGCACAGTACAGCGCATGAACACATTCTTTTTGTCCACTGTTGAAGTATGTTTACACCACAGCGTTGTTGAATTCTTGATTCTGATTGGCCTGTGGGTGGTGATTAATTTTCTAGAACAGTGAAAAAAAACTGACAATGGTTCCAGCTTTGGAAGGAGTCTCCAGTGTCAGCGCTTTATAACAAGCAGTGAGTTTTCTGCCACAGGAAGTCTTCAGGACAGAGGTTTATGCTTTGCGTTTTTATTTTTACGGTAATGGCAAAGTAGACGAGCTGCGTTTTTTTATATTATAACTTCAACAGAGAGGGAAAAAAAAAAGAGGATGGTCAGGGAACGACTGTTTATAGCTATAATGACACACATTTCACAACGTTAAATGTAACTATAAACGGATAAATTTTTTTTTTTTAAAACTAGAAAACTGCTGTAGTATAAGGGGACCAAAACACTTCCTGACGTACTGTTATAGGAAAATAATCAACTTCCGTGTGGTACCAGTTACTCCGTTTCGTGTTGGGCTCCATCACGCCACCCAATCATTGATTATTTTCCTCCAACAGCACACCTGCACATAATTTTCCCCATACACAGACACTGGAAATGCAAGCTTGTCCCAGTTTCTCAGCAAAGTTTCTCATGGAACTTTAATTGCAGAGCAGTACACAAAAATCATGGAGATCACATCAGTGACTGCTAGTCTGCTTGATTTGCGAGGTTCTGCCAGTCCTGTCAGTCTCGTCAGAGTGTTCATGAGAACTTAATAAATTCCTAATTCTTCCAGAGCACATGACCAAGGAAACATGCATGCTCTCCATGAAGCCAAAGCAACATTTCTCTATGATTACAGCCAAAACACTAGCTGGCATTTTTTTGCATTTGATTTTAAAGCCTAAGCCTGGGATCATCTAAAGCCTTGACCCAGCCCATCTTTTTGGCAGTGTGTGGGTGGAGCACAGACTGTACAGTGCTCTTAAATTTTACAGCAACGTATTTTTCCCCCACACAGCAGCTCTCTCCACGCTGCTTCGAGCCACAGTTACTTTATTAAAGTGAAGGAATGCATAATGGTGCCGAACGGCATGCATAATCACCTCGGAGAACAGCCACAACAACCACAGCATATAAAAAGACGACACTGCCACTCTGTTCGCTGCGCCACGCGCCCAATCAAGATTAATTTATTCTAATGTATTCGCGCAGAAGGTCAATCATCCAAATGATTCCGATTGCCATTGCATTCGATCTCATCTCGCGGGCCAATGAGGCGTCCGCAGGGCAGCTGCGCTACTTTTTGCAAGGCAAATCGTCTTCGTTTAGTTAGAGTTCGGTGGTTCGTTTTGGCCTTGGTAAACAGTGATCACTAACAGCACTTATAAAAGACCAGATGGGACACACAATTGCATTTTATATAACATGGTACAGAATTGTTCTCTCTCTCTCTCTCTCTCTCTCTCGCTGTCTCCTAGTATGTGTGTGTTTACTCTTTTGCCATGCTGATGTCATTTGAAATGATAGAGGACCTGAGCGCCTCATAGTCACTTGCATTATTCTAGGATCCTTTAGATTCATAAGATCCTAGCCAGGTCCCCATATTCCCAGATCTACAAGATCCCAGGTTTCCACATTTCCCCAACTACATGGTGCCAGGGTCCCATTTTCCCAAATCTACATGTACCCAAGTGCCCATATTCCTACATGCACATGTTTCCATGTCCACACATTTCCAGAGCCACATGTCCCCATGTTTCCAGCATCCTAAATTCCTAGACCCCCATGTTCCCAGATCTATTTGTTCAAAGGTCCCCATATTCCTAGGAGCTACATGTTTTCAGGTCCCCATATTCCCCGATCTATTTGTTCACCGGTCCACATGTTCCCAGATCTATTTGTTCACAGGTCCCCATATTCCCAGATCTATTTGTTCACAGGTCCACATGTTCCCAGATCTATTTGTTCCCAGATCCCCATTTTCCCAGATCTATTTGTTCAAAGGTCCCCATATTCCTAGGAGCTACATGTTTTCAGGTCCCCATATTCCCCGATCTATTTGTTCACCGGTCCACATGTTCCCAGATCTATTTGTTCACAGGTCCCCATATTCCCAGATCTATTTGTTCACAGGTCCACATGTTCCCAGATCTATTTGTTCCCAGATCCCCATTTTCCCAGATCTATTTGTTCAAAGGTCCCCATATTCCTAGGAGCTACATGTTTTCAGGTCCCCATATTCCCCGATCTATTTGTTCACCGGTCCACATGTTCCCAGATCTATTTGTTCACAGGTCCCCACATTCCCAGATCTATTTGTTCACAGGTCCACATGTTCCCAGATCTATTTGTTCCCAGATCCCCATTTTCCCAGATCTATTTGTTCAAAGGTCCCCATATTCCTAGGAGCTACATGTTTTCAGGTCCCCATATTCCCCGATCTATTTGTTCACCGGTCCACATGTTCCCAGATCTATTTGTTCACAGGTCCCCATATTCCCATATCTATTTGTTCACAGGTCCCCACATTCCCAGATCTATTTGTTCACAGGTCCACATGTTCCTAGATCTATTTGTTCACAGGTCCCCATATTCCCAGATCTATTTGTCCACATGTTCCCTTTGTTTGATGTCCCCATGTTCTCAGGGGCCTATTTTCAGGTAACTTCCTCTGTACATATTTCTGATCAGTTGGTGGAAACTTAGGCTTTCAGTCATTGTATGATTGTTGCTCTTTTCAGAGTTCTAAGTTTCAGTTGAATCCTGCCTCATTTGTAAGTCATTTTGGATAAAAGGATCAGCCAGGTGAATACATATAAAATGTAAATGTATATGTAAATGCAAAATCTGCTAATCAAGATACTTGCAACTTGACAAAGTTTCTTTTCACAACCTAAATTAATTAAGACTTTTCTACACTGTATTTCACTGATTAAAAAAACGGAAAGAAAAGGCCATTTTTAAAGTTTTGTGTGTGCGTGTGCGTGTGTCTGAAAGAGTTCAGTAAGCTCTGTGTAATTTACTGTGCTGTATTTGCAGTATAATTTAATACCCATGCTGGTGGAGAATCAGCAGGGAAAAAGTTGGGCGAGAGGGCCAGATAATTCACTTTTCTGCTCTTGTTTGTTGCGAGAGGCAATTTGGTGGGATGAAATAACCTCGCAGTTCTTTAATCCAGATAGATGGAAAGCTATTTTGATATGGCTGCACCGTCCCCCAACCTCACACCTCCACCCTGAGCCTGTCCTAAAAATAAGGCCTTTTAAGACGACTAATTTGTTATTCATCTGTTAAAATCACTGTATCACTGCACTTATTGAAATGCAATGACCGCCTTCCGCTCTGCTCGGTCTAAATGAGTAATTTAAAAATTGATAGAATAGCACATACTGCATGCTTGCTCTCATTCCCTCTCTCTCTCTCTCTCTCTCTCTGGCTCCATGTCTAGGCAGTCTAGGGAGAAGCTTGCTAAATTCCCCGAAAAGCGCAAATCAGGCTTAACATATGGACACAATCAAGATTTGATTTCCTAAAAGCCAGAAAAATGGATACATAGATTAAGTGGGTGTGCTGGGTAGCCCTGGCCCATTGTGCTGGCTCTGTGTGTGTGTGTGTGTGTGTGTGTATGTTTATTATGTAAAAAAGAAAGAAAGAGACAAATTTAGAAAAAGAGAGCAATATCAGCGGCTGAATTGTTCAGGATATAGCAAGTTCAAGGGTAACACCTTGCATCACCACTTAATCCAGCCTCAAACATCGGCCCCCACCATATAAACTTTTAATATAGAATTGTGTGCAAAAATAAGCATACTTTGAGTTAGCGGCACTGGCAAGATATCAATAATGAAACAAGTCAAACTCGATACCAATGGCATTGACGGGGGAGGCGTCCGCCATCAGCAAGTCTACTCGTTTTTGTTACTAATTTGTATGCCAGAATAACTATTAAAACATACTTCAAATATGAAAGTTACTGAAGAGGTTCGAATCCTGCCTCCGCCCTGTGTACGTGGAGTTTGCATGTTCTCCCCTTGCTTCGGGGGTTTCCTCCGGGTACTCCGGTTTCCTCCCCCAGTCCAGAGACATGCGTTGTAGACTGACTGGCATTTCCAAATTGTCCATAGTGTGTGAATGGGTGTGATTGCGCCCTGCGATGGGTTGGCACACCATCCAGGGTGTCCCCCTGCCTTGTACCCAGAGTTCCCTGGGATAGGCCCTGTGTAGGATAACTTACGGAAACTGTTCTGCTGCAGACAGGAAGGCTCTGCAGGGTGTAGTTAGGTCTGCACAGAGGATCATTAGCTGCAGTTTTCCTACCCCCCCTCCCCTCAGGTGGAAGGTTGCACAGCATCAGGGCCAGAACAACCAGGCTCAGAAACAGCTTCTTCCCAGAAGCTGTTAGACTCAAAAACCTTTCTAATGTGCAATAACACTCACACATCAGAAGACTCTTTCATGTGCAATAACACTAATTTCATGTGCAATACACTCTTTCATGTGCAAGAACATTAAATCAGAAAGATTGCTCTTTGTTTAATCGTGATTCTATGGTTGTATTATTCCATTGTTATTTATAATACCTATTTCTTGCTCCGCTAAATTTTATTGCTCCGCTTATTTTTATATTTTGTGTTTTTATTCTTTGCTGTTGTTAGCGGGACCTCAGTACTTCGTTTTGTTCCTTTCATGTAGCTCATGTTTTGGAATGACAATAAACTTCCTTGAATCCTTGATAAGTGGTATAGAAAATGGATGGATGGGTTCGTCTGCTGGTTACAATGATAATTCCATATAAATCCTACAAACATTCAACCACTTGCACTTGCTCTTGCAGTAACAAGAATCTTGGACGGATGAACGGGCAAAACCGAACACATAGAGTAAAATATATTTAAAAATGTAACTGAGAAGTTCCTCATTTAAAATAAAAACAGTGGGATGTGCCATTTCTTTCATAATACTTGATTACGCCTCCCCTTGCCTCTATAACAGTGCCGGTCCTGTCAGGTAAGCATGTCCTGAGATAATTCCTGTCACTTTCAGCCCACTCTTTCACTAAATGAACGCACACAGATATGGCCACTTACAGTCATCATACTGGAACATAGAAGTGTCAGTGTTGTTTTCTGCTTGGACATCTGCATTAACATTTACATTTGCTCCTTTAGCTGAGGTTTCATGATTGAGACAGGATCCTGAGCAGAAAGGGTCTTGCTCAAGGGTTGGTGGAGCGAGGATTTGGGATCTGAAAGGTGTTAAGCCTTAAACGCCTGAGCCACCAGATTGGGGGAAAAAAAAAAGTCTTCTAGGTTCCAACATTACAATTCAGATTACATCAGTTAACCAGAGAAGCCGTAGTCAGGCATTATTAAGGTATTATTAAGATCGATGCTGAAGGCTCCATTAGGATTTGAGGAAAGAAGCAGGAGATTCCCCATTTACTCAGCAAAGGGGGTCACACTGAGCTTTTATCCTCCAGGACACAGACAGTGTGGGAGCAGGAAGGAGGTAAAATAAAGGATAATACAAAAAGAGACTAGAGGAGGATGGTAGATGACAGACGACAACCTCAGAAAGAGTCTCGAGCTGAAAAGTGGGATAGATATTAAAAGAGGAAGCACAGAAGAGAGAGAAGAGCAGAGATTGCCACAGAGGCCACAGTGACTGTTCTGATTTATTCTCCTCCTCTAAATGTGGCATCTCCCATCACACTCCTCACAAACACCCACGTTTCCCATCAGCCTCTGGTTCTGATGAGAAGCCTCCTCCTCCAAGAAAAAAGATGAGCTCCAATGATTACAAGCACAGACAGTTTTCTAATTATTCTGTCAAACATCAGTGCGGGAGGCTGAAGAAGCTTCCTCTAGACCCTGATGGACACTGTAATCACTTCTGCACTCGCAAACAGAGCTGCCATCGCACGTAGTACGACAGGTCCAGACAGGCGGCCGTGCCAAAAAGTGACTGAAGAAATGTGGAAATTCTCTATAAGCAGATACAGTCCAAACCCCCACAGCAGATCAAATAGTGCCAAGTTAGTGTGATTTGACAAAGTCATCCTTAAAAGTCATCTACATCTGTGAGGGAGTCGTGCAGTTGGGGTGCTTCAGTCTTTTTTTTAAAATTAATTAATCAACTAATCTCTGCACAACTGGGTTCCTGATAGATTCTGCACTTGGATGATGTGTACAGCATCAGAATCGATTTGTATGATTAATATGTACTGATCAAATTTTTCCTTCACTCAAGGGACCAAGAGATCCAGCTTTGTACTAATCGCAACAAAGCCCTATTCTGACTGGATTAGTTTTATACTGGGAGGTGGGGTGATATAATTATTATCTCTTGGGTTTTGGCCCAATCCGAATCCATAATGTCAATAATCTTTTTCGCACCGTGTTCACGTCTGCAAAGATTACGCCATATTTTATTTTACCTTCTATAAAATAACCAGTTGAAACAAGACGCTCCAGGAAGTGCTCTCTCTCTTTTCTAATGTCTCCCACCGAAACCAAAACTAAAAAAATATAGACAGTGTTTAAAAAGCCGTGTCAGTGAAGCAATGATTAAGGTTTTTTATTTATTTATTTATTTATTTATTTTTAGGCCTACATACATATTATGGTCATGTGACCTACTAATCCAGTATTAAGCAGTGCATAATAAAGGTCAAAGCAATCATTTTAAACAGAGATCACTTATCTAGTGTGAATCGATCACAATTTCCTCAGACGTCTTCCGGTTATCAGATTCTATTCAAATAGCACTTCAGACGGAGATCTGAGATCTGATCCTCGGTGTGCAGTGAAGCGCATTCATCAGTGCATTCACAGGCAGGAAAGTCTGTTCCCAGATCCGGTCCCGATTACGTCCATCCCTTCATTGCTGCTCTCGGAGCAGCCACCAGGCCCGTGAGAAATAGACAGAAAGTGTGTCACAGGAGGGCACGTTTAATATCTCACCTCCATCTCTACTCAATAACAGGGTCGAGATGAACACTCGAATCCATGAGGGAATAACAGCACCATCATGGTTCATACACTCTGCCCGTTTCCTTGTTTCGTAGGCATGGGAACCTTTGAGGCATGCACTTTTCATGTGAGAATTTAACAGCGATTAAGCAAGAAGGTGTAGAACATGAACACAAGCCAGAGCTGAAATTCCAGGTAGACTGACACAATCAGCAGTGCATTACTCGCAAGGATAAACTCGCACCATTCGGTATGGCTGAGAACAGTTTGCATGCATCCTGGATGGATGGCTGTGGCATTCAAACTCAAGATTTCCAGACAATAGTGCGAACGCTTTTCTGCTGCACCACTCAGGTTTACAGCTTTTTAAAGCTTTTTTTTTCCCCCACCAAATAAAACTTGATGTTCAGTAGGTTTTGTTCAACTTCACGCCAAGACTTCACCACATCCCAGATGTGATCCCAGACTTCAGGAACTGATCTGCGTGGTCAACTAATTTCCCCAGAATTATCAAAACGTACCTATGAAGGTGTAACATGACAAATATTTACCAATCTGTTTTTGTCCGCAAGGCCTTGTTAAGACTGGCTGGTGAGCCAGAAACAGCCCTCGGGCCGTAGAGTCTATCCCTGATCTAGTGCCATTCTGCTGTTAAACTGGGTTCAAAAACAGTATATAATGTCTGAGCTGATCTTGTTCGAGGTTCCCTTTGACGCCGATGAACCCGAAGTGTTTCGTGTTGTTTGTCACTGCTACACTGCACTACAGTTATTCTTCATTTTGTGCTTCAATGTCCTCGTAATTTTTCCCCCCCACCCCGAAGTGATGAACTATAAATGTACAAATATACTGCTGTCCAAGATTGGTGTCTGAAAACTCGCTGCATCTGATGGCACTGTTTTCATGCCATGTTTTCATTCATCGGTGGTAAGCCAGGAAGGAGCTGATAGCAACAAGTTTTTTTGTCTTTTTGCTCTAACTAGACAGGAGCACACACACACATACACACACAGAGAGAGAGAGAGAGAGAGAGAGAGAGAGAGAGAGAGAGAGAGAGAGAGAGAGAGAAACACGTGCCATTTTAGATTAGCAGCAGGCTAATGAAAAACAATTGTGATCTCGGTGGTCTTTCCACTGCAGGAGTAAAGAAGGCTTCAAAATCAGACAAGCGCCTCATCTGAGATGAAGCCTCCGAAAAAGCCAATTACACCCACAATAATACCTATGAAGCACTCTCAACACGGATCAGTGATCTCTCTCACGCGCACACACACACACACACACACACACACACACACACACACACACACAGAAGAAAGATAGAGAATAAAAGAGGGAAACAGACAGAAACAGTCAGAATAGAGTGATTCAGGAGATCCAAAATGGACATCATGATGTGCACAACACCTGGGATCGTAATTCACATATCACAGCCATCTATCGTAACATCTAACGTTAACATCGTTAAAGAATGATATATCGCGCAGGCCAGGCAGTAAGGCAGAGACATATCCAATCGTGTACAGCCTCAGAAATGGACATGTATATGGAATGTCTCGCTTCGATATCTCAAAACCAGTGTAGAGACTTCCTGACACAACGATTAAACTCGGAAGTGTGTAAGGAGTTCGGATTCGGGTCGGTTCTACTCCTCCGAGGTTCAGAAAGTGGAAAAGCGGAGAATCCAGATTCTCATCTCCTGCGCCAAAACTCATCAACTTAATTATGGCACAGATCCCACGTCTTAATAGGGCTCCTTCATCCTCTTAGTGAGTGAGTGTATGTGTGTGTGTGTGTGTGTGTGTGTGAGTGAGAGAGAGAGAGAGAGAGAGAGAGAGAAGTGTAAAGAGTATACACACACACACACACACACACACACACACACACACAAGAAGCACCATCTCTCTGATCTCAATCCATCATAAACAAACCTCTCCTGTAATTCTTCCCCCACTGAGGGCCTGTAACTCAGTCCAACACACACATACAGGCTCAGGCACAGCGACACACACACAGGGACGGAGCAACACAACCACAAACACTAGGGGCGTAACGAAATGCCGCTATCTGTATCCGTGTTTGCATTCAAACCCAAAATGGGCGTGGCCTAAGCCAGAAAAGTTAGCATGGTGTGTGAATTCTGGCACTGACAGTTCCTCACCCTCAGCTACATCACTCGAGTTCATACTTGGCCTCCACTAGAGACCCTGCTCGCTATTATATGTGTTTCTATCTTCCCATGATGGTTTCCGAAAAAATATAAACAACCCAGTACCCTAATTTAAACCACTACAACCCTGACCTGGATGTAAATTAACATTATGGTGTTTAGCATAGCTCATTTTTAAAGGTTCTTTTATTTCGACGACTAGGTTGATGAATGCTTCAGTAGTTGACCTTGGTTAGTTCACGTTACATTAGCTAGCTTGTAAGTGACCATTTGCTGGTTACTTAACGTCAGAAAGCTACTGCTGGAGAGGCAGATTGGAGAGCTTAGCTCATCTAGCTAGTTATTACTTAGTCCCTTCGCGATTCTGCGACCGCAGAAGTTAACGCAAAATCAAGCAAACTCCGCAATATTCGGGGTTTACCTCAGATTTTCCGCAGACTTGGGCCAAGACAAGTCGTGTGACGTCATCACAACGCACATGCAGCCAAAGCCCTCATCGATTCACGTGCGTTGAACACGAGTACAGCTAAAAGGTCTCATCTGCCAACAAACATCACTGTGAAAGACAAAATTTCATGCAAGTGCAATTTCGCCAATTCATGTGGTTTTCCACAAAAAAAAACCCAAAAAAAAACAAAGAACTCAGCAACTTGCATTGCAAATTTGGAAAAAAGCTGCAGAAAAATCAAGTATTTTCGACAATTACATGAAAAGCCACATGGACTGATTATTCTGTATGATCACGTGTGTAATGCTAGAATTGTATACCAAGCATTGCGCGGAACTAGACTCGATGAGGTCAGATGATCAAATCAAATCCCTAATATCTGAAACCACGTTAGACATTTGCTGACAAGTCATAGTTCTAATAAATAATGCTAACAAGTGCTAATTACAAACCAACGATAATGCTTCCAGTTGGCATGACTTCAAAATAATTAGCATTAGTCCTAGAGAGATTCAAATTACTGGCTTCCCTTTAACGACACCGAGCTGCTCTCGGGTCAGGACACGAAATAAACTTTGCAAAGGTGAAGTGTGCCGTCAAATTCCTAGCGTGCGCGTGTAGGCCGTGCTCGTTCTGACGGATGTTCTACGATATCCTTGAGGAAGTCATAAAACCCCAGAGTTCAGCTGTCAAGAAAAGATGTTCTAGACATCAGCTGTAGAGTGCCGTACCTGACTCGTACACGCAGACGAGGAAAGCCTCGTCGAAAGCTTGCAAGTCAGAGAGATAAGCCGTTACGTAACTGAAGATCCGGCTGCCCGACGAGGTCATACGCGTCATGCACGTGATAACCCCCGCATCGACAAACCGAGCACGTGAGGACACAATTAATTACATCGCAAGCTTTGATATATTTTTTTTTTTTCCCCAACTCGACGAAAGACGGCGAGGGTTACTTACACGCAGGAATGGGTCATTAAATGAGCAAAAGATTAAAAATACCACGTTTGCTTGCCTGCGCAGTTATTTCCTCTCCCAAGGCTGATTCAATACCTCGGAATTCGATTTGCACCTCCGGAGGTGATGCTTATTTTACGCAAAAATAAATAATCGGCTAATTTCTTGCACCCGTTGTGTCTCAGCTTTATTATTTAGCATTATTATTTTTAAGCAGGTAGTGGAAGACGGTGAAGTTTCTGCTGGCAAGGCCTTCGCGTAACAAGAAGACCACTGAATCTAAAAAAAAGAAAGAAAAAAAAAAAAAAAAAGAAAAGAAAGAAAGTTGTTCAAACAAGTTCCAACTTTCACCTCCCTAAACATCCTTAGCTTTAAATTTTTATGATACGGTGGAGCTCGGAGTTCAGGGGAGTGGAGCCTCTCAGGCCAGAAGAGAAACAATCGACCGCTATGTTCTCCTACAGGGGGGAAATGAGCCAACTTATTTTATTCTGGACTTTACTGTCCATCCAGAGAAAAAAAAAAAAAAAAAAAAAAAAAGATACACAGATCATAAATAGACAGAAAGGAAGAAAAAACAGGAATTCAGTTAAAGGAGACTCGACTGCTGTATCTGGGACACACGGCAAAAGTCTTCTGTCCTCTATAGCTGTAGGAGAAAAGCTCAATTAGCACACCCCGGATGTCTTCTGACTCATCGATCTGCCTCGAATAAAGAGAGGCGGCCGGGACACTTTTCAATCAGTCCGTGTTTCCTGAAGGCCAAGCTCAGTTCACGGCGGGTAAAAATCCATGAGCGATAGATAGAAATAACCGGCCTGAATACGCAAACCAGCCGCGAGGCATTCAGTCCTGCGCGCTCCCATGCAGCGGCCTCGGAAATGCCACGGAGGCCGTCGGTCTGAGGACGGGTCAATCGGATGGATCATCAAAGGCATGGGGCATTCATTATGATTCAGTCGCTTGAACAATTAGCCTTCAAGATGAAAGAAAAAAAAAAACAAACCCCACCCAAACAGTCTATGTTCTAACAATACCCGAAGGGTGGTGTGGGATCGAGTGCAGTCTTACATTTAATTCTCTTTTAAAAAAGTATCTGGCTTAAGTGGTTAGCATGTCTGCCTCACACATACGGGGTTGGGGGGGGTCTGAATCCCGCCTCTGCCCCGTGTGTGCGGAGTTTGCACGTTCTCCCCGGGGTTTCCTCCGGGTACTCCGGTTTCCTCCCCGAGTCCAAAGGCATGTGCGTTGTAAGCAGATTGGCATTTCCCGAACAAAAACTGTCCGTAGCGTGTGAATGTGTGTGCGATGGGTTGGCACCCAGTCCAGGGTATCCTCCCCGCCTCGTGCCCAGAGTTCCCTGGGATAGGCTCCAGGCTCCCCTGAGACCCTGTGTAGGATAAGCGGTATGGAAAATAGATGGATGGATGGAACGGTACGGATGGATGGGCACAAAGTTGCATTTGACAACACAAGCAGCAAAGCCAGTCTGTCCTGTCCTTTTTTTTTTTTAAAATGTATTTTATTTTGTGTGTATCCAGTATATAAAGAATACGACCACATTTCTCCTCAGATGTGCTGTGTTCAGCTCTTCTCTCTCCTGGAATTATACCGGATCTGAGGATCGGCGTAAACCGGCGACAGCTGGCCTCGCCGACCTCTGATTACTGTATAAACCGATACACAAAGTCATTCTTCTGTGTGATTCTCCTGATGTAAGCACAAGCAGCATGTCGGCCTTCGCCAGCTCTCTCCGTTACGGCTGGAGGACGGAAACTCATGCACACGCTGCAAAAACTCGCCGTTCCTCTGCGACGTAGGCAAGGTAGTTTAGTTCTTTTATATATATTCACCTCATTAAATAAGCTATTGATCAAACTGCACCATTTTTTCCCGCCATCCTGAACTCGTTATAAGGACGAGGTCTCGGCTTGTCCCGGTTAGCGTCACACCTTTCACTATCCCGGGGTCTTTCCGTAGCTGAGATTTTTAAGCCTGCTCCATGATGAACGTTGCGTTTACACTTCTTCGCATAATGAATGTAAACGTTAACGAGATCGCGTGAGAACCTATCGGGCCGACAAATCGTTTCCATTGATTAGAATTTATAATAATGTCCCTCAAGCGGCTATATTCAATCCGGATGAAGCCAATCACAGTGTGGCTGTGATACTGTAGTTCCTTAATTAGTCACAATATTACATGTACACGAATATAGAGTCAGTTCCAGAATAATTGGCACCCTTGCGGTTAATTAGCTTGATCTCACAGTGAACATTAGAGAGAAATCTAACCTTTAATGAAAGAAATTTTATTTTAAGAAATAAACTGCTCATAATAAAATTACTATTTTCCTGTCTTTTTCATTCCTTTTTTGTGACGAAGACCATTAAATCCTGTTCAGTTCTGCTCTCTCTCTCTCTCTCTCTCTCTCGTGCACGTTTTTCATTGACACTATACATTTTAACAGTATACTCATTAATACTAGTATTTGTGTGTTGCCTATTAACTTGTATCTGCTTCGTCAATATTACATGTAAAGCAGTCATGCCAATAAAGCTCATTAAACCGAGTCTGAAAACTAAAAGACAGAGGAGGAGACAGCATGAGAGAGAGAGAGACAGAGAGAAGCAAGAAAATAAGCTGAAAGAGAGATAGAAGGAAAATAGAGAGAGATAGAGATCTAATGAATGAAAGTCGGGCTGCACAATTAATCGTATTTATAATTGACCGTAATCTTACCATGACCGTGATTTCTGGCTTTCTCAATTAATTAAACATAATGGACAGTTATATTGATGAGTTTAGCTAATGTGAGCTAATTGGCTAGTGTATGCTAAGCCCACATTAGTTTTTAATTGCTGATATCTGGTGCATTAAATCGCAAGCACCCTGTGTATGTGATCTATTTAATTATTTATTTCGAGTTTAACTGTGTATAGATTCAGAAATTAAAATATTAACCTCGAATTAAAGTGACCATTATACGGGCATGTGCTGAATAACTACAATCCTTATATTAAAGAGAGTGAATAAAGAGAAAGGGGTGCGAGAAAGAGTGAGAAAGAGGAGAGAGGTTAAGTCTAGTGGATTTGTGTTCTGTTGCGATGTCCTACACAGCACACGCTAATCGATCCGGGCAGAATTTCAAAGTAGGGGAATTATCGGCTCAGCATCATACTGTGTGTGTGTGTGTGTGTGTTTGTGTGTGTGCGCGCTCCAAACACACACACTCATCTGATTCACGTTGATAAGACTCACCATTAACCTAAAAGAGAACAAAGCTGTATCTCTCTCATGAGACGACACCCGACAAGCCCAACACTCTGCCCGACAACTTGCAAAATAAAGAAAACTTTATTTGAAAACGCTGTGATCGATACGTGAACTACATCGTTTAGTGTCTGCAGGAGAGGACAGCATCCGGTAAAAGAGCTCAGAGCAAGAGGAAGAGAATGTAATCAAATATTCTTTTAGCTGTCCTTTTTAGCTGACTAAGTGGGCGTGCCTTTTCAGTCTACATATGCAAATGAGAGTAGTTCCAAGTGGGCCTGCCTTTCAGTGTACATATGTAAATGAGGGTGGCTCTGAGTGGGCATGCCTTTCAGTCTACATATGCAAATGAGAATGACTGAGTGGGCGTGCCTTTCAGTTTACATATGCAAATGAGAGTGCTTCTAAGTGGGTGTGCCTTGATGGCTGTAGATGGAGATATGGCTGTGTCTGAATCTATATATGGGAATGAAAAGATCTTCAAGTAGCCATGGCTGTACAAGGCAATGTGGGTGTTTCTTTCAGTCTATATATGGAAATAAGAGTGTCTCTGTGTGGGTGTGTCTTGACCGTGTTTGACAAGAACGTTGGCATCTTTAAATCCATGTATAGAAATGAGTGGCTTAAACTGGGCATGCCTTCATGACTATAGAGGGTGTGTGTGATGTTATGCAGGTGTGTGTGAGGTGACGTATTGAAATGATAGTGTCTCCAAGTGGATGTGCCTTGATGGGCACGGACAGGAATGTAGGCGCGTCTTTCAATCTGTATACGTAAACGAGCGGCTCCAAGTGGATGTGCCTTGAAAGCTATAAAAAGGGATGTAGGCGTGTCTTTGAGTCCGTATTTGGAAATAAGAATGACTATGAGTGGGAGTGTTTGATGGCTGTAAATTGAGATGTGGGCATGGCTTTCAGTCTATATATGTAAACGAGAGTGGCTACAAGTGGCTGTGCCTTGATGGTCATAGCCGGTAATGTGGGCATGTCTTTCTGTCTTTATATGGAAATTAGAGTGGCTCTGAATGGGCATGCCTTGAAGTCTAGAGATGAAAAGTGAAGTTTTGAGTCCAAATCTGAGGCTTTAATGGGAAGAGGCTCATGTGGACTTTACAGCCAGTGACAGTTTGACCTGTAGGATGGTTTCATATAGAGACAGCACTATATACAGTGCCTATAGAAAATCATCATACCCTGTCAAAATCCTTACCTTTTGTCACATTACACCCTGGAAATTAAAATAAATGAAATCTAAAGTTTGCCAGCTGTATTTACACATTATAACCCTCGACATCTAAGTGGAAATAACATTTTAAAAAATTCTGGACAATTATTCAAATTTAGTTAGTGAAATACCTGGTTTGGATAAGTGCTCAGGTACAACCAGTCACTTGCCAGATCACACATCATGCTAATTGCCCCCCACCTGACATCAATTGCAGTGGTTTTGATTACTTCATAAGAAAACCGGCTGTTCCATGATGATTCCATTACTAGTAGTGTATGGCAATGCAAAGAATACACCATGGTTGGAAAGGTGCTTTCAAAAGGGCTCCGGGACAAAGTTGTGGAAAGGCACAAGCTAGCAGAAGGATACAAAAAGATTTCAAAGGCTTTAACTATCCCTCTGAGTACCGTTCAGAACATTATTAAGAAGTGGAAAAGTGTATGGCATCACCAACACCTTGCCTAGATCGGGCCATCCCTTCAAACTGGATGACCGAGCTAGGAGGATATTGATCAGGGAAGCTACCGAGAGGCCAATGGCAACTTTGAAGGACTTACAAGTCCTTATGGCAGAGATTGGTCTGTCTGTGCATGTGACAACAATCTCACAAGCTTTACACAAAGCTAGCCTGTATGGCAGGGTGGCAAGAAAGAAGCATCTTCTGACAAAGCTTTGCAAATAACCACTTGGAAGATTCTAATGCCATTTGGCAAAAGGTTTTATGGTCAGAAGAGACCAACACTGAAATTTTTGGACTGAACTGCAAGCGTTATGTTTGGCAAAAACCAAACACGTGCTGTGACTACCCAAAACACACCATATCTACTGTGAAGCATGGTGGTGGCAACATCATGTTGTGGGGGTGTGTCTCTTCAGCGGGGATTGGGCAATTGGTCAGGATTGAAGGGAAAATGGATGCTGCCAAGTACACCCAAATTCTTGAGGAAAACCTGCGGCCCTCTGCTAGACAGTTGAAGATGGGCAGGTGGTTCATCTTACAGCATGACATCGACCCTAAATGCACCGCCAAAAAAACTACACAGTGGCTTAAGGATGGGAAGATGAATGTCCTTAAGTTGCCAAGTCAGAGCCCTAACCTAAATCCAACTGAAAATCTGTGGATGGACTTGAAGACAGCAGTCAATCGCCGCTCACCACGAAATGTGACTGAACTCGAACAATTCTGCAAGGAAGAATGGGCAAATATTTCCCACTCTAGGTGCGCAAACCTAATAGAGACATATCCAAACAGACTGCTGGCTGTAATTAAAGCAAAAGGTGGCTCTACAAAGTTATTCTAGTTTCCGAACTGTTGCCTTTTTACGTTACTTGAATGTTGTAAGGCAGAATGTGTAAATAAAGCTGGAACAAAAAAATATATTTTTAAATTTGATTTCAGGCTGTAAGACAAAAAAGTGACTATTTCAAAGGGGTATGATGATTTTCTATAGGCACTGTATATATATTTCAGTTCAATTAGCCATGTTGATGACCCCCTTTTGTGGGGCGCACAAAAGCTCTGATCTTCAAAGTCGTGTTCTTTTGCATTCATGAAATAAGACTGATGCGCATTTTTTGCACTTTCAAGGGCGCCTCAATGCGCTTTTCTTTTCCCTCCACTTACCCAAGAGGACCAATGCATAGACTTCCACCCCCCCCCAGGATAATTGCTCGGTCTAAGAAGATCACAGGTTCTACGGGGCTGAGAGAATATCAAAAGCCAGTTGTTTAGAGGAGTGTTAATGGAGAAAGCACTAGGGGTTACACTACAGGCAGATATGCAGGTGCAAATGGCACTCACAACACTCTCTCACATTCAGGTTGCACAATTTCAGGACTACTAAACAATTTTTGCCCTCTAGCAGGCGCTGCGTCTTATATGGCGGAGTGATGTCACTATAAGGTCATTGTCTTTCGTTATCCTGACTGTAGCTGCACTACTGTAAGAGCTGCTGCTATAAAAAATGAATCCTTCCGACCAGTCAGGATCGTGTATTCAACCGCTCTGTGGTATAAATTTTAATTAAGTCAGTTATTATTTTTAAAACATAAGAAACAGAGAGAATCTGCTCATTTGTATGCCCTAACTGGTAGTTTGGATGGTGGGGGGAAAAACACATATTTCCTACAATTCTTTTTTCTACACCTCAAAGTAAGCAGCTGTCTACAAAACCCTTTAGACCATCTTTTAAACCTGCCTCCTGCTGATTAGCCACTGTTTCATGTTCACTGTTTTGAGGTGATTGTTAGCAGGGCTACAAACACACACACACACACACACACACACACACACACACACACACACACACACACACACACACACACACACAGGGAGTAAACCATATCCAACCATCGTAAATGCCGCCATCATCACGGCAGCAATGTGTTGCCTTGTCAATCACGGTCAGCCGCACGTTGACGCTCCGTGGGCCATGAGACCAAACACAGGGGAAATGAGCTCCATTACTGAAGGCGGCCATGTTGGGACACCAAGAATGGAGCTTGCGTTAAGGACGAATGAGAATCGAGGAATCCCTCAGGTCTGTATGTGTGTGAGTGTGTATGTGTGATGGTAAGACATCATTTAACACCATCAAGCCCTCCATGACAAGGGCACCTGCGTCCTGACAGAGAGAAATGATGAAGTGTGGGTGGGGGTGAGATGGAAAAAGGTGTGTGTGTGTGTGTGTGTGTGTGTGTGTGTGTGTGTGTGTGTGTGTGAGTGTGGTTGGTAATGAAGAAAGTGGAGATAATGAAACAAATCCTTTCATCCTCGAGCAATACAACCACTTCTGCTCTCTCCTTAACCTCTATCCATCTGTCTATTTCTCCACCAATCTCTCTGGAGACAAACACAAAAAAAAAAGCAACAAAAAAAATACACACCCATATACAAACAGGTGCACCCACAGGAACAGGACGGGATGTTAGGATGTGCATGCTCATGAGAGTGTGAAGGCGTGAAGCAGAGACAATGTTCCAACAGGATTTCAGACACAAAAAAAAATTTTAAAAACCCCAAAAAACATCAGTGAAGACACGTCTGAGTGTGTACGTGTGAGACAGAGAAGCCTCCGCAACATCCAAACAACAAAAGAGTATTTAAAAGTAAGTGTATCTGGCAGTATATTAAGAATATCCAGGTAATGGAAAGAAAAAGATATGACTAATTGTCTTCTGACGTTATTTCTTGGACAGATCGGGTGATTGCACTGGGGATGCAGGTTTGGTGATGACATGAGGGACACTGGTCGAGCTACAACACAGGAATGCATTGGTAGCGATGGGGTGAAGATCAGCTAATGACACAATGATGCAGATTGGGTAGTGACAGAGGGGATACCGATTGGATAGTGACACAGGGGATGCAGTTCAGGTGAGGATCGGGTGATCCCACGGGGGACACAGATCGGGTGATCCCACGGGGGACACAGATCGGGTGATCCCACGGGGGACACAGATCGGGTGATCCCACGGGGGACACAGATCGGGTGAGCCCACTGGGGACACAGATCGGGTGATCCCACTGGGGACACAGATCGGGTGATCCCACAGGGGACACAGATCACACTCTCATCAGCATGCACATCCTAACATCCTGTCCTGTTGGAATGGAAGGCAAATTATATGAAGAATGTCTCCTCATGTTATTTCTTGGACAGGTAGGGTGATGACCCAGAGGATTCAGGTTGGGTGACGGTGCTGAGGACACAGGTTTGGTGATGACACGGGGGACACTGGTCGAGCGACGACACAGGGATGCAGAGGGATTTGGGGGTGGGGGGTTGGGGGGGGTGACGATCGGGTAATGACACAATGGTGCAAATTGGGTAGTGACAGAGGGAACACTGATTGGGTAATGAGACAAGAGCTTTTCTACATATGCTTTACACACTGCCTCATGAACCATAAACCTCCAAACACCCAGCAGCCACAATGACCCTGTCAAACTTTGTCTGCCTAGTAACTCTGCCTATACACTCTGAGCACACCCCTAACACACTCCAGCTACTAATACAGCGCCAGGAGCTACAGTTATTCAAGCCCTCCCGCTTCGTCTCTCGGTACAACGTTCTTTAGCAAAAAAAGTTGCATGTTTTATTCATGCGACTTTTAAAACGGAAGGACTGCCATTCTGTCGCTCCCTCCTTCTCCTCTTCTACCCTCACTCCCTCAGAGTCGTAGAGCCAGGCTTGAATAATGGCTATTCAGAAATACTGGAATGAGAGAGCGAGCGAGGTCCTCTGCACTGTCAGGAAAAGAGGTTGTGTGTGAGAAGCAAATGAAAGAAGCTTGAACATCTTGAACATCAGCTTGAATGAGGGCCATTACAGAAACCATAAGCTCAACTTTTCATCCCATCGCTCACCTTTTTGTTGCTTCTCTTCCAGTCCCTGCCCTTCTCTTCCCTTCCCCACTTCTCGTCATCTCTTACGTTCGTGTCTTCCCTTCTCTTACCGTTTCTTTCCTTCGCCCTTGATAGAGCTCTTCTCTTTGTCGCTGCCCTTCCTTTCCTCTCCCTTCCCAATCTCATTTGTGCTCGTCCCTTCATTTTCTCATCTTTTCGCATCTCCTTCCTTCTTTTCCCTTCCCCTCTCTTGTCTTTTCTCTTACCTTCTTGTGTCTTCCCTTCTCCTTTTCTCATGTCGGTACTTTTCTCTTCCTTTCCCCTCTCTTCCCTTCTCGTCTCATATCTCCGTCCTCCTCATTCCTTTGCGTCTTCCCTTCCCATCTCATATCTCGCCTTCCTTTCGTTCCACGTATCTTCTGTTCCCATCTCTTCAATTTCCCTTTGTCTTCTTTTTACTTTATTTTCCTTTTCCCTCCCACTGCCTTTCTTTCTATACACCTCATTTCTAAATTTCCTTACCCTCTGTTGTGCCCCTTCTCTTTTCCCTTTTCTTCGCAAGCCTACTCCCAACTGAACTGAACCCTCTCTGGTTCAGTTTTGTTCTATATCTGTCATAAAGCACAAGCAGTAACACAGCATCACAGGTCTCGGGCCAATCCACTAACAGAGAAAAATTTTAGACACCGTGTCCAAAGTCCAGTCCAAAGCCAGTCCAAAGAGAGCTGGAAGCCGGCCTCATTGGTGAACGTAGATCATTGGGCCGAGCTTGCCAAGAGTGACGAGGGGCCAGGAATATTAGGGTGCAAAAGCAAAGGCTCCACAGAGTTTGGAGAAATGCAAATGCAGATTTTTATCCTGTTAGAGACAGAATAATTAACATTCTGATTAAAATTCCCAGCACAAGCGAGAGGTGGCACGGAATGCTCCTGTGAAATGCAAATCCCTCAAATGAGAGGGACCAAGATAAAGAGAGACAGAGAGAAAGAGAGAAATAAAAATGAGAGACTAGCCCCCAAAAAAAAGAGGCCAACATCCAACTCTTCCTCATTTTCCATCAAAACAGTGGTGTACTATAAATCATTACAGAACAACAACATTCATCGTTAGTCTTGGCCTGTCTGAGAAAATAACAGATAAGACTGATCCTCTGGACAGGATGTAAGAAACTCCACTTCCTGTCTCTTCCTTTTTACAGTTTTTTTGTTTTGTTGTCCAGTGCGCTGTGATGGATTTATGCATCGCAAAAAAATAATAAATACACCTTAGATAGCGGAGTAGAATAATACATCAGCCAGTGAGAGCCTGTTTAAAATTCACCGCTCTCAGGACGGCAGTCACATATTACACCTCAGCGCCCGTGCTTGGGCGAGGAAACGCAGGAAGAGATAGATACAGCGACGCTCGTCTCTGTAAGCCGGGATGAAGATGTCGATGCGCGCCCTGACCCACAGCAAAATACATGCGAGGTGTAACCATATGTGAGATCAAGGTGGACGCAAACAGATGATTAGCGCTGCCGTATCGTATCACGCGGCTCGGCGCGGTCTATTGGTGCCGCAAGGATGGAACGTTCTGGCTTGCCGCGAACAGAAGCTCGCTTCTCAAGACTCTCAGTTTTGAGTGATGAGGAATGAAGGAGGAGAGATGAGTTTCAAGGGATGAGTGTGTGTGTTTGTAGAGAGTCTGTGAAAATAACACATAGTACAAACCCGATGGATGGCTGTGATGAAGAGAAGGACACGCTGAAACCCCTCAGTCCCTCTCAAATCGACGTTATGAAGACATGTATCCCCAATTGTAATTCTAAACCTGACCTATGTTTAAAAATATTTGACCATCACACCCATATGTAGTTTGAAGCACACTTATAGAATAGCATACTTATATATAGTATAAATTGTCTTTGTATGCTGTAGATTTACACTTTCCCTTCACTGGAACTAAGAGGCCCAAACCTGTTCCAGCATGACAATGCCCCTGTGAACAAAGTAAGATCTAAGAAGACATCGTTCGTCAAGGTTGGAGTGGAGGAACTCGAGTGTCCTGAACAGAGCCCTGACCTCAACCCCATTAATCACTTTTGAGATGAACCGGAACACTGACTGCACCCCAGGCCTCCACAGACCTCACTAACGCTCTTACGGCTGAATGAAGACAAATCCTCACAGCCACGTTCCAAAATCTAGTGGAAAGCCTTCACCAAAGAGTGGAGCTTTTATAACAGCAAAGGGGGAATAAATCTGGAATGGGATGTTCATCAAGCACATATGGGTGTGATGGTCAGGGGTCCATAAACTTTTGGCCGTATACTGCATGTCTATTTTGTGGCACTGTCTTGCTAATTGTCGTGTGTCGTGTTCCATGGTGCTAGAGAAACATTTCATCCCACAGTGCAGTGTGTACATAGCTTGACTTGACAAAATGGTCTTTACTTCCTGATAGCCATCATTACAACAGAGGAGGTTTTTCTTACCTTCGGATCAGCCGTGAGCAGTTTGAAAGCTGCGTACACCTGGTTCTCCTTCACTCCTCCTCCCAGGTCCAGGAAGTTTGCCGGTTTCCCGCCATGCAGGTCGATGATGTCACATGTCGCCATGGCAAGGCCAGCACCATTGACTGTAATGACATAATTAGTTAAGATAATCAGTTGAGGAGTTGTTTTACATTGTTCTATAGGTCTACAGTTAGAAAATAAGAGGAAGAATGTGTTATCTATTATCCATAAACTTGTTTTCATACTAGTGAATTTAGAAAATGCAGGCAGGGCATATGAGGTCGTGGTACTGGACTACACTATATGCAGCAAAAAAAGAGCTGTAAATGTCAAAGCACAGTTTGAAAAAGCACAAAAACAGCCCTGGACACAAACACCACCACAGATGCACTAGAGTGCAAAAACGATGTGCTTTATTTAAGGCAAGTCATATCGCAACTCCAATTGTCCACAATGTCCAGGATTTTGCGATTTTGCAATCACGGAAATTAACGAAAAATCAAGCATTATTCGGGGGAGTTTGCAATTTTTCAAAATTACCGCAGCTTTTCCTTGGATTTGGGCCAAGACGCGTCATGTGACCTCATCACAACGTACATTCAGCCAAAGCCGTCTTCGATTCACGTGCGTCGAACACGAGTACCGCTAAAAGGTCTCATTTACCAACAAACAACACAATTTGTGCAATTGCAATTTCGCCTGTCCTAATGAAGTCATTATATAGCAGCGTTTGATGTTGAAACCTTTTTCAATTTAGTACATGTAGTAGATTTTGTTATGTCAATGAACAGCTGGACTAGCATGCCTATTGTAAATTTTAATATATTCGCAAACTGCTGTACTTCCTGGAGTAACGCACCTATTTAAATAAGAAATAAACTCAAATAAGAGACTCAAAAAACGAGACTCAAGTAAAAACTCAACTAGAAATGTAAACAGGAAACTCAAATAAAAACTCGTATACGAATCTCAAATAAAAACTCAAATTGAAACAGCTACTGTAAAAACACCTGTAACAGCTGGAATAGCACACCTACAATATAAACACTAATGAGCATATCATAGTTACGGTAATACAAAACTGTGTAATTCACAGCAACAGAGCATACTATAGTCCATAAAACACAGTAAACAATTACTCTACCCAGCACTAACGGCACAGAACACAAGTCTCCATCATCCTGGCAAACAGATGGATAAGTGAATTAGATTAAACGAGTACTGGACACCAGCGACTGTAGCAGTTGCAGCGTTAGCTGGGCCATTGAGCCTGCCTAATTAGTCCAAGCTGTAGCAGAGCCAAGTGCTCAAGTGTTTTCCTGCGGCTTATTCCTGCCTTTCAGACGAAAGGCTGAAGCTTGGCAAGAACTCCAAAACCAGCCTTGGAAAAAAAGAAAAATGTCCTCTCAAAACTTACACACAAACCACCGCCTCTATGTGTATGGGTGTGTGTGAGTGCGTGAGAGAGAGAGAGAGAGAGAGAGAGAGAGAGAGAGAGAGAGAGAGAGAGAGAGAGAGAGATACACTCTTGGTGCATACGGTTGAGTTTTTCATGCTTTCTGGCATCTCTTTTGTTCAACACTTTTATATAAAAAAAAAAAAAAAAAAAAAAACACGTCTTTTATGTCTATTGAGAAGCTGCTTTAATGACAACTAGAACAATCTCTCAACCAATCTGCCTTGTTCGAGGCACTTTTCAAGGCCTTTCTTTCTAATTGGAAGTCATCGCTTCTGGCAGGTTCCATCAGAAGTAGAACCCATTTGGTTATGCCTTCATAAAGTTACATGTTTAAGATCAGATCTAAATAAAACCCACCATGACGAGGCTTTTTGAAATTGGTGAGAACACCCCAAACGTGTTCTGCTTTCAAATGGAAAGGCTTTCTTCCTTTCACCAGTCGACAGCTATTCTGAAGTATGTCACAATACTATTCAATGAACTGTGTGATTCATGCCAAATTAATACCAAACCAGTTGTACATCAGCAGGTTCTGCTTCGAGAAAGGAGTCCAAATCTGATAAAAAAAACCAATGTTGAGTCCTTGAGGCTTCTTAACCCTCAAGTGACCACCTTTATGCTTGGATTGTATCCGGTTTTGGTTAATTGTAAATTAGTTATCCATCCATCCGTTTTCCATAAGGCTTATCCTAGACAGGGTCGCGGGGAGCATGGAACCTATCCCAGGGAACTTGGGGTACAAGGCGGGGGACACCCTGGACGGGGTGCCAACCCGTCGCAAGGCACAATCACACGCACATTCACACACTACGGACAATTTAGAGATGCCATTCAGACTTTGAGGCACTTGCACAGGTCTACAGTCTAAAGGGTTTTAAGTTTGGGGTTGGAGCTTATTCAGTAATGTTCTGCACTATAGTAAAGGTTGGAAGGTTGTGAGTTCGAGTCCCAGGAGAAGCAAACAAACACTGTCCTCTGACCACCTGACCAAGAGCTTTAACCTAGAGCTTCTCAGCACTCACTTCAAATAAAAGTAAACATCCATATCAATAAATGTCTAATAAACGTTTAGTAAAGGTATGTCCAAGTCTCAAGTCTAAGCCATGTCAAAATCAAATGCCTCACCAAGGTTTCACAAGCTGAAGGTGCGTTTTCCACCAAAATTCTAACATCTACCTGTTTTTCCCCCCCCATAAACAATAAAACAAACTTACCAAAGCAAGCGATGTTGCCGTCCAGGCCGATGTATTTGAGGTCGTGTTTGGCCGCCTCGGTCTCCGTGGGGTCGCTCTCGGCCGTGTTGTCCATGGCGAAGACGTCTTTCTGTCGGAACTCTGCGTTGTCATCAAAGTTGATTTTGGCATCGAAGCACACAACTGCGAAAAAGTATTAGCATGACATTTAGTTTCCGTTCTGACAGTCGACACCGAACGTCCATTGCCAGCGTACCAGTAGGACCTTCAAATGGGTTGGGTTGCATCTTTACAAATTGGCAATGTGACTAACAAATCACATTCCACAAATAATGCACCCTTAATAACTTTTCCGCTTGTCCTTTTTTTTTTTATTTTAAGGCAGTTGTGATACATAGACAATAACAACAAGTGTCAATAAAAATCTGGGCGTTGTCTTCTTTCTAATTGGTGTGATCATTCGTCTGGGTTTAAGGACATTTTTACTGTCGTGCAGGTGGTAAGAAATGACGCACAGCCAATGACACTCCCTTATATTACGTATTATTTGAGTATAACAATTAAATCGAAAAAAAACATCCACGTTAATGAATGTTAAACATAAACAGCATGGTTACAAGCCACTATTCAAAGCAAACTAAATTTGAATGGTGACGAGCCGCTCAAGCCGAAGCAGCTAAAAAATAATGATCATCTCTCTTGCAAATTCCTCTGAACATAAACAAAAGATATTAACACTAATTATCCCTAAATATTCCACATATCCATAATTAACCTTCATCAAGACCTCGTTAAAATGACGATTGAACCAGGAAACCAGGCTGTGATGCCTCTCATTTTCCCATCTCATCCTGTGATCAATCTTCTCGCTGTAAATCACAACCCCTGGAGATGCCATCAGTGACGGCCGTGCGGTTTAACGGCTGCTGTGCAGTTCGGTGTGATCATTCATGCATTTTGGGGCAGTAATACAGTTCTGAGGATGGAGATTGAAGTACAGAAGTCCCCGAGCTCATCCGGAAAGCCGAACACTAACGCTCCGTCTCTCATAGAGCCAAACCAGACTCCTACTTTCTGAGACGTGCTCTCACTCATGCCATGAGGGGATGAAGAACAGAATGATGGAGAAAGCAGCTCTAATCAGAGTCGTGCTTAGAGTTCTCACTTCATCCCCATTCACTCCATCCCTCCTGTTCTACTAAACTCGACTTGATACTTTCTCCTTTTCTATATCGCTGAAACTCCTCATTTTACCATCTTTCTTTCTTCCAATGTCTTTTACTCACCCTCATCTGCATCTCCCACAATGAGCTCATCCTGCTTTACATAACTCCCTTTTTTGATCATTCGTAATCGTCAGCAGTTTCTACATTTCCAGCTTTTCCTCATTGTCATCTGTCTCATTTTTCAAGGAAGTAACTGCAGCATACTCCAGTAATGGACTAAAACTTGAGTGAAATACACAGAGTTTCCAGAAAAACAAGACATTTAGAACACAAGTCCTTCATCAACTGTGCAAGCAAAGTGCTCCTGAGGCTGTGAGAAGTGAAACCAGGTGATATTTGGCTGAACTGGCTGAACTCTTTTTTTTTTTTCTCCCCATCTGTCTATCAAACCCTCTACACAACCTGTAACTGAGCTTGTAGTTTAATCTTAAAGATGCTGCTTCACTAAGCAGACATTTTTCATTACTTCTGCTCAATCATGAAATTCCTTAATGGTCACTGAAGTGGGGTGGAATGGAGAAATGTCTTCAAGTTTAGACCTTCTGACTTTATAGGCCAAACAAAAAAGATCTCAGGTTGAGTCAATCTTAATGCCATTATCGGAAGCTGTCACAAAAACAGCAAAAAAAAATATTCCCGATACAACAATGAAAATCTTCAACGAGGGAAACACAAACCAGGAACTCGCCCAAGAAACGGAGCTCTTTGGATAGTTCAGGAACTCTATAGTTCCTCAAAATGTTTTGGACCCCTGTGGATACACACGTAGCAACTGCAGCCTTCCCCTGTCTCTCTTTCACAACCACAATCAGTGGTGAATGCAGACAGTTGCTTTCCCCCATAAATTAAACACACACGCACACACACACATTTCAGAATGTTAAAGTGTCCCACCTTGTCCTTCGGGAGTCTCGCCGAATGGGTTCACTTCCACCTGAGTGGCGTCGACTTTCAGGAAGAGATCGTACAGCTTCTTAATTTGATCTGCAGCCTGGGACAGATGCGTAAAGAGTTATTGGGGGGAAGGAAACAAACAAGGCCCTGTCCCACACATAAATCACACACACACACACACACACGACACTAATGGACTATTGTGAACTTATGTATACATATGGTCTGTGTGTATCAGTACCGATTAAGGAGGCGTGGCTTCAGTATCAATATCAATGAAGGAGGCATGGCCTATGTGCATCAGTATCAGTGAAAAAATTGGGGCCTGTGTGTATCAGTGAAAGAGGCGTGGCCTGTGTGCATCAGTATCAATGACGGAGGTGTGGGCTCAGTATCAGGATCAGTGAAAGAGGCATGGCCTGTGTATATCAGTATCAATAAAGGAGGCGTGCCTGTGTGTACCAGTATCAATAAAGGAGGCGTGGCCTGTGTGTATCAGTCTCAAGGAAGGAGGCATGGCCTGTGTGTATCAGTATCAAGGAAGGAGGCGTGGCCTGTGTGTATCAGTATCAAGGAAGGAGGCGTGGCCTGTGTGTATCAGTATCAAGGAAGGAGGCATGGCCTGTGTGTATCAGTATCAAGAAAGGAGGCGTGGCCTGTGTGTATCAGTATCAACGAAGGAGGCGTGGCCTGTGTATCAGTCTCAACGAAGGAGGCGTGGCCTGTGTGTATCAGTCTCAACGAAGGAGGCGTGGCCTGTGTGCATCAGTCTCAACGAAGGAGGCGTGGCCTGTGTGCATCAGTACCAACGAAGGAGGCGTGGCCTGTGTGCATCAGTACCAACGAAGGAGGCGTGGCCTGTGTGCATCAGTATCAATGAAGGAGGCATGGCCTGTGTGTATCAGTATCAGTGAAGGAGGCGTGGCCTATAACAGCATTCTGACACAGATTCATCCATGCGAAAAAAATACAGGCTCATATGGTTGATGATGTGAAGGAACTGATATTTTTTCCACTTTATTTGACTAAATTTATTCAATAAATCCAATGTGTTTAAACGGTACTCCTCCTCCAACAGAAATTTCATTAGTTCTGAGCGGAATATCTGTTTGCAAATCAGCCTTATTAAAAGCATTAAAAGGATGACTGTAGCAGAAATCTGACAAGCTGCACACTTGACTAACAATTTCAATTTCCTCGGGTTGTTTGAATCAATGTATGAACACACAGACACACAAGTGTGTGCGCGCGGATACACTCTGTGTGTGCTCTGTGTTCATAACCCTTTAAAAATGGGTTTCATTAAGTTGATTTATACAAATGCCGCATTCCAAACTAATCATCAAAAGAGCATGGAATGAAGTTTTGATACGATGCAACTTGACCGATACAACATTTTTTGATTACTGATTACAGCAAAAATTGTGTAGGAGGAGAAGCAGGAAAGAAAGCAGTAGAAGAGGGAGGGGAAAAAAACAGAAGAGTTAAAATAAGCAGGAGATAGCTCCTGGAGGTCGGGAGCTGGCCGTATATATATCACCGCCTGGCAGAAGTGGGATGGAGATAACCTCTAAATGTCTTTAAAGCCCAGTGAAGATTTAAATCAGGGCTTATCGTTTATAGTCACGGCAGTTACGGCACATCAGTGAGTCATTTATAGCTGAAATAAACGCCGCACAGACTACTGATGCCTCCGTGGATCGGCAATGTTCGCACTAAAGCCCAGCATACACAGCGTTGAGCATTAGGCCAATAGCCGTGTCAGGGTGTGTGTTGTTTTGGTGCTCTGCTCCGACTCCTGTTCCATTACCTGCCTCTCCAGCGGCCCTTTGAAGCCCAAATTAGCTGCCATGCGCAGCGCCTGATCGTCTCGAACACCTTCGAAAATATCGATGACTTCCTGTGGAGGGAAAGATGGAGAGAGAGATTGAAGTGGGGAGAGAGAGAGAGAGAGAGAGAGAGAGAGAGAGACTGATTTGATACAGAGTCTGTGTTCATAGTACACAGTGTGTTCATTAACATAGTAAAGGGTGCAATAATACAGAGAGAGAGAGCAAGAGAGCGAGAAACTTTTGGATGGATGGATGGATGGATGGATGGATGGATGGACATACCAACAGACTGACAAATAGACTGATAGACAGATAAGACAGATAGACAGACTGATATACAGATAAGACATAGCTAGACTGATCAAATATAGAGATAGATAGATAGACAGAAAGAAAAACAGACAGTGATGGAAAGAGAGTGAGCATGAGAGAAAAGGGATGGACGGATGGATGGATGGACAGACTGATAGACTGACAGACAGGACAGATAGATAGACTGATCAATTGATCAATGAAGCGACAGATAGGTAGATAGATTAGTCAGATCGATCTATAAGAGAGAGTGAGCAACAGAGAAGATGGATGGATGGATGGATGGATGAACAAATAGGAAATAGCCTTTGTGAGCCCTAAATAGTGTAGAAGTGAATACGAGAGAGGGGGAGAGATTGTATGTATATGTGTGTGTGTGTTTCTGTTTACCTTGTAGATAAGGTCTGGTGTTTTGGCTGCCACTTCCTCGATGTCCACTCCCCCCTGTGGGCTGCCCACCATCACGGGACCATTACACGAGCGGTCCATCAGGATGGCAAAATACGTTTCCCTGGAGATATCTAGAGCTTCGGCGACCATCACCTGCAACCACAGAGACACGTTTTTAAAGCGTGGACATGGACAAGAACTGGGACGAGGAAGAGTTACAGTGTGTGTGTGTGTGTGTGCGCGCGTGTGTGAGACAGGAGGAGAAGTTACTGCGTCTGTATGGTTATCTGAATACAGCCACATTAACGGCTAAGCTGCTGGCAGGGTGACAGCTCACTAGTGGTTTTGTGTTTGTGGAAACAGAGAATGACAACACAATTACAGCCTCTGAAAGGGCCTCCAATCCACCTCTGTACACACAACTCCAATCATTAATCAGTCTACGCCAAGACAACACACCCACGAAAACCAATCCTGCAACAATTTTCAAATAAATGTCCCTCGGACATGAACTGACAGGCAGTTAGGCCACACCTCCTTCACCAACACTTAAAATGACAGCTATCCCTCCTTCCCTAAGACTGATAGCCACTGTGGCCACACCTCCTTTACTATTGGACAGCCACAGAGACCACGCCTCCTTTACTAGGACTGAGCCACAGAGACCACGCCTCCTTTACTAGGACTGAGCCACAGAGACCACGCCTCCTTTACTAGGACTGAGCCACAGAGACCACGCCTCCTTTACTAGGACTGACAGCCACAGAGACCACACCTCCTTCACTAGGACTAAACACCACACAGACCACGCCTCCTTCACTAGGACTGACAACCATAGAGACCACGCCTCCTTCACTAGGACTAAACACCACACAGACCACGCCTCCTTCACTAGGACTGACAGCCACAGAGACCACGCCTCCTTTACTAGGACTGAGCCACAGAGGCCACGCCTCCTTTACTAGGACTGAGCCACAAAGACCACGCCTCCTTCACTAGGACTGAGCCACAGAGACCACGCCTCCTTCACTAGGACTGACAGCCACAGAGACCACACCATCTTCACTAGGACTGACAACCATAGAGAGCACGCCTCCTTCACTAGCACTGACAACCATAGAGACCACGCCTCCTTCACTAGGACTGACAACCATAGAGACCACGCCTCCTTCACTAGGACTGACAACCACAGAGACCACGCCTCCTTCACTAGGACTGACAGCCACAGAGACCACGCCTCCTTTACTAGGACTGAGCCACAGAGGCCACGCCTCCTTTACTAGGACTGAGCCACAGAGGCCACGCCTCCTTTACTAGGACTGAGCCAGAGGCCACGCCTCCTTCACTAGGACTGAGCCACAGAGGCCACGCCTCCTTTACTAGGACTGAGCCACAGAGGCCACGCCTCCTTCACTAGGACTGAGCCACAGAGGCCACGCCTCCTTCACTAGGACTGAGCCACAGAGGCCACGCCTCCTTTACTAGGACTGAGCCACAGAGGCGACGCCTCCTTTACTAGGACTGAGCCACAGAGGCCACACAAATTAAACATATCACATTATAACATGCACCAGCCAATCGTGTTCCAATATGCTAATGCATGCATGAGTGATTTGATTAATTTGCATGTTTATAAGTGTGTTTCTATGACTTTTTCTGTTGTCCAGTGACTTTATTTGTTTGTGCTTCGACTAAACAAAAAAAGAAAAAAAAACAATCAAGTTATAATATTGGGAAAAAGATGACGTTTAATACAGATTTAGAAAAACCAAAATAGAGTTTAAATACATAAATGTGGCAAAAAGCAGTTTTTGTTCTTTTAGCTACCCACGCTTTTCCACTTTCACAGTTTACAAATAAATTAGAGTAAAATGTGAGGTTCATTTTATTCTGTTTCTCCAGCAGGCTGACGGGAGCAGAGGGCGTTGTGTGAAGGGACACGATGCTCCAACCTCATCTCGCACATACCCGCAAAATGAGGAACAACAAAAACAGGATAACACTAACAGGGCCGAGCATTTATTACCTGTAAATGTAGACATGTTTATATTTTCTGTGCTACAGACAGGACTGTGTGTGTGAAAGAAAAAGTTTAAAAAAAAAAAAAAAAAAAAAAATGAGAAATGAGAAAGTGATCCACTGGCTTGTTAGTGACAGAGAGATGACACACTGGCTCTTCAATGGCTTTGGTTTTCACCTTTTCATAACTAGGATTTTTTTTTCCTCTTTTATTTAAGAAGGAAAACGAATAGGCTTCAAAGCGAGCGTGTCTCGTCTCGTCTATCTACGAAAGAAAGGACAAGGTGAGGTAGAGAGAAAAAAAAAATGCTAATGGGATTTTTTTTCACAACCTGAGCCTGAGCTCGGTCATTAATTTAATGGAATGGAAGAGCGGATTATGAGCAGTGAGGTAAAAGATCGATCGTGAAGAAGGCAGCTCCTGCTTCCTGGAGGCGAACTCACCGTGTTGACCTTGACACCCTCCTTCGGCGTCTGTTTGGTGGTCAGGTTGAAGCCAAGCATCTTATTGGCCAGCTCTTGCACCACCACCGGGCTGGGAACACATGAAACTGGTTAGTCATAAAGACCATGTTATGGGGAAAAAAATCTTATAAAGGGTGAGAGTGGGGGAAAAAAGGAAAAACAATACAATAGAAATTGTGTAACAGGTGGAGGCCTGAGGGCCCGACATGGCTGAGAAAACCGAGTGAGATTGTGAGCGTGCAAAAAGCAGTTGACTGCGGGTTGTCAATTTTAAAGATGGAGAGACCGAAAAGGCAACAGAACAAAGGAGAATGTAGGAAAGAAAGAGAGAGTAAATGATAGAGAGAGAACGTTAGAGAGAGGACAACGTCTCCAATCTTCCAGAGAAGGAACTCACTCACTCTTTGGTTAAGTGCACTCCACCTTTCAGGCCGCTGTCAAACACCCCTTTGCCTCGGCCCCCTGCCAGGATCTGAGCCTTCAGAACGATTTCTTTAGCATCTGAGAAGAAATAAGAGACAGACAGAGAGAGCAGTTATAAACAGGAAATGAAAAGGCAGAAATACAAGCTCTCTGCATCAAGAAAATGGTCACGGAGAGAAAAGCACCGGCACACGTTAGCGGTTCAAAAGGTCTGAACAGGTGAAGCGTCGCCTCAGAAATGCGTGACGCTCAGGGGAACCTGTACAAGCTTTGACTGACAGGTGATGACAGGTGATCATCTGGACAACACACATGACCCCAAACTGGCAAAATCCCTGTCATTCAACCCAAACTCAAAAAAGATGCAACGCTGTGGGCCAAAAATGGCTATCCAGAGTAGCCTCCAACTCAACAAGGTGTGTACTGGATGCGTTTCCCAAAACCATCATGTAGTAATAGATCGTTAGACGGACTAACGACCTACTCAAGAACGTTCCCCGACTCACGGAACATGAACCCAAAAAATGAAGAGTGGTCCAGTGCTTTCAAAGGGAAGTTGTGACTTAGGGCTACCGATCGTAAGGTCATGAGTTTAAATCCCAGCACCGCCGAGCTGCCATGGTTGGGTTTTTAGCCTCAACCACTCAGTTGTAACCTGTCTCAATTGTATGTTGCATAAAAGTGCCACCAAATGAGCCAATTTTTGGTTTATATAATTACTGAATGGAAATGAATATATGTTGGAAATAATAACATCCTAGTTGCCCTGGATACGTCGGGTAATTCTTGACTCGAAAAAAAGTCTACTTTGCCAAAGAGGTGTACGAGATCCTAAAAATGTCTTAATGATTTTAATAACTTTTCCCAGCATTTCCCCTCATATAACTAGTGTCAACACAAGCTGGTTTGGCTGCCCAAAGTCTGAGCCAGATCACTGTTATGCTGTGGGGGCATTTATTTATTTTGTTGGTCTGGTTAAGACCGATTTAAAGAGAACAGTACAACTGCAAATCAACACTGCAGTTCTTCTGACTGATCTCCTTTATCCTTCAATGGAACATTTCTATCCCGATGGCAGTGGTCTCTTCTAGAAGGACTCCGCCGCCCCCACCTGCAGGGCACGAGGGCTCACTGAATGGTTAGATCATTTGACGAACTATGATGTAAATTATACGATACGACCTTCACACTCGCCAGATCTCAACTCAATTGAACACCTATGATGATGGAACAAGCTGCGTATTGTTTTGTTGATAATGTTGAGATAAAGTGAGGGAATTACTTATGTTTATAGCTGCTATAATGTAAATGACAACAGGAACTTGCTTCATGGACGTTCCCAGCATTAAACGGTTCCTATAAGCTATAAATGACTTGTTAGAGCTGTGCTGTTACAGGAAAATAAACACCAATTAGTCTGACCAATCAGAATTGAGAATTTGTAACACTGTCGCATATATATATATATATATGACTGTGCATGTCAAGACAATTTAATGTAATTACACTGAACTTAGATTAAAATAAAACAGTTTAAAAAAACACAGAAGAATGACAGAGACACATCTATCTGTTTAGTATCGTAACGGTTTTGACAGAATCGCAAGTTTGGCCCTCTTGGTTTAACCGCTTCATATTAGCATTAATATCATCACAGCTACACGGTCTGAGGCGCGTACAGCAACAGGAAGAGTCGAGTTTAAAGGTTGTCTAGCGTTTGTCATGTTTACAGCTTGTTTTCAATACCCATCTGTTTGCGGTTGATTAAAACCGCCGGGAGAAACGGGACTTCGGACCCCGAGTTCATTTTGTGCTCTTTTTCCGAGACAGAATCAATTTAAATACTGAGCCAAAGCACAATAAGGTCTCCTGAAAGGTCGGAAAAATCTCCTGCACATACCAAAAGAAATCGCTGACATTCTCTTCCCTTAACAAATCATGTCCCCCCCCCCCCCACTCTGTAGTCCCTCTCCTACGCTTTCTTAAGGACACAAAAGAAAAAAAAATTTAACACGTTCCTACATCTCCTCTCGCATCGTAAGTAATTGGGATAACACAGACACCCCCGGGCAAACAATTTCCAATTAATGAGCTCAAATTAATTTGAAGCTTATTTACCGATGGCAGCAGCAGTGTGCTTGGCTGCGTTTCATTCTGCCCAAGTTTCGTCCTGCCTTGCCTGTCCTTAAGCAGCCAGAGAGAGCGAGGGACTCGCATCTAAATAATGCCGCATGGAGAAGAGGCGAGACCGAGAGCAAAAGATGAAACGACAGTAGAGCTAGACAGACATATGGGAGAAATAGTCAAGTAGAATAGCTGAAGGGGGGGAAAAAAGTAGAACTCTGAAAAAGGTATGACTACAGAGCTCACTAACGCATTTCTAGGATCCCTGGTTCGATCCTTTGCTCGGGTTACTTTCTGCGTGGAAGATCACGTTCTCAGCGTCCGTGTCGGTTTCCTCCAGGTTCTACAGTTTCCTCCCAACCAGGTGCCCAATGTAGCTTCAGATTCCTGTTTTTGGCTGACAGGAGTGCAACCCAATGTGGTCTTCTGCTGTTCCTCAAGGTTTGGAGTGTTGTGCATTCAGAGATGCTTTTCTGTCCATCACGGTTGTAGAGTAGTTATTTGCGTTACCGTAAAACAAGGTGTTTCCACCCACAGAACTGACACTCACTGGATGTTTTTTTTTTTTTTTTTTGAGAATGAGATTGTTGTGTGTGAAAATTCCTGAATACACAACCACGGTACAGTCAAAGTCAATGAGATCACATCATTATTTCCCCATACATATGTGAACGTTCACTGAAGCGCTTGACCTGATTTTATGCCTTGCGCGACTGCCACATGATTCTCTAATTGGATAATTTCATAAAAGCGCAGGAGTATTTTTCCTAATACAGTGGACAGAGAGTGGATGTCTGACGTGCCCGAAGCATGGGTCGTCCAAAGCCAAAAATAAACCTAATCGTCAGTTTTAATCGCTAATTAAAACTGATGCCTGCCTCTGCGCAATTTTAAAACGGATCTACTGGATTGACGTTACTTAAAAATGACAAGACACAGCGATCGAAGCTGTTACAATTTAAATGTTGTGGCATTTAAACAAGATGGCTATTATTTTCTATTATCATCTATGAGGCCTCGGAGAGGAAACCTCTTTTGCGTGCAGAGTTCATTAGACGAGACAGACCCACGATTCACTGATTAAGTGTCATAATCGTTAAGCTTTTATTTGATTCGAATTGTCATTTAACATTTCACATTTTTAAAAGCTGGATCTGTGTAAATAGTGATGCCTAAATACTTATTCTTTTATTTAGTAAAATAATACTTTTAATACATGAATCAGAAGATTCTAAGCTTTACAATACAGCCGTGGCCAAAAGTTTTGAGAATGACACAAATATTAATTTTCACAAAGTCTACTGCTTCAGTGTTTTTAGATCTTTTTGTCAGATGTTACTAACTGTTACTGAAGTATAATCACAAGCATTTCATAAGTGTCAATGGCTTTTATTACATGAAGTTTATGCAAAGAGTCAATATTTGCAGTGTTGACCCTTCTTTTTCAAGACCTCTGCAATTCGCCCTGGCATGCTGTCAATCAACTTCTGGGCCACATCCTGACTGATGGCAGCCCATTCTTGCATAATCAATGCTTGGAGTTTGTCAGAGTTTGTGGGTTTTTGTTTGTCCACCCGCCTCTTGAGGATTGACCACAAATTCTCAATGGGATTAAGGTCTGGGGAGTTTCCTGGCCATGGACCCAAAATGTCGATGTTTTGTTCCCCGAGCCACTTCGTTATCAATTTTGCCTTGTGGCAAGGAGCCCCATCATGCTGGAAAAGGCATTGTTCGTCACCAAACTGTTCTTGGATGGATGGGAGAAGTTGCTCTCTGAGGATGTTTTTGTACCATTCTTTATTCATGGCTGTGTTCTTAACCAAAATTATGAGTGAGCCCACTCCCTTGGCTGAGAAGCAACCCCACTCATGAGTGGTCTCAGGATGCTTTACTGTTGGCATGACACAGGACTGATGGTAGCGCTCACCTTTTCTTCTCCGGACAAGCTTTTTTCCAGATGCCCCAAACAATCGGAAAGGAGATTCATCAGAGAAAATGACATTACCCCAGTCCTCAGCAGTCCAATCCCTGTACTTTTTGTAGAATAGCAGTCTGTCCCTGATGTTTTTCCTGGAGAGAAGTGGCTTCTTTGCTGCCCTTCTTGACACCAGGCCATCCTCCAAAAGTCTTCACCTTACTGTGCGTGCAGACGCACTCACACCTGCCTGCTGCCATTCCTGAGCAAGCTCTGCACTGGTGGTGCCCCGATCCCGCAGCTGAATCAACTTTAGGAGACGGTCCTGGCACTTGCTGGATTTTCTTGGGAGCCCTGAAGCCTTCTTCACAACAGCTGAACCTCTCTCCTTGAAGGTCTTGATGATCCGATAAATGGTTGATTTAGGTGCAATCTTACTAGCAGCAATATCCTTGCCTGTGAATCCCTTTTTGTGCAAAGCAATGATGGCTGCACGTGTTTCCTTGCAGGTAACCATAGTTAACAGAGGAAGAACAATAATTTCAAGCACCACCCTCCTTTTAAAGCTTCCAGTCTGTTATTCTAACTCAATCAGCATGACAGGGTGATCTCCAGCCTTGTCCTCGTTAACACTCTCACCTGTGTTAACGAGAGAATCACTGACATGATGTCAGCTGGTCCTTTTGTGGAAGGGCTGAAATGCAGTGGACATGTTTTTTTGGGATTAAGTTCATTTTCATGGCAAAGAGGGACTTTGAAATGAATTGCAATTCATCTGATCACTCTTCATAACATTCTGGAGTATATGCAAATTGCCATCATAAAAACTGAGGCAGCAGACTTTGTAAAAATTAATATTTGTGTCATTCTCAAAACTTTTGGCCACGGCTGTACAATGGGGAATCAGTGGGTAAGATTCAGAAGGCTGCGAGTTCGAATCCGCGCATCGCCAAGCTGAGACTTAACCCTCAGCGGCGCCGAGAGCGGTGTATTATCTCTGATGCCATTATACCACATTGCAGTTGGGTTCTCAATTCTGATTGGTTAGAGGATGTTGAGCAATTTTCAATGAACAGCAGCTCCAACAGTAGTTCCAGCTGTTTATTACAGCTTCATGCGCACATTCTAATATGTTATTGCTTCTACAGCAACCTAAGCAACTGTATGGCTTGATATGGTGACGTTTTCTGTGAGATTTATTCTGCATTTTTGGAAGGAGTCCCCAGTGTCAGCACTTCGTAACAGTTAGTGTTAAAGCTGAAAGTACCTTTCATGGACTTTCCTCAGCGTTAAATGTAACTACAAATGGATAAAATGTATAATGTGTTGACAAACTGCTGTGGTATAAGAGGAATAAAACAACTTGTAGACATGCTCTGCGTTGCATCAGGCTGCCTCACACCACCATGTAATTGATAGGTTTGCTATAAGAGAATGCCCTGAAGTGTTTTATTCCTTATTTGTACAGTGGGTATAGAAAAGAATCATCCCCCTTTAAAATAATCACATTTTGTTGCTTTTCAGCCTGAAATGAAGACAGACACAGTTTTTGTTTTATCCAGCTGTATTTACTCAGTGCATCTTATAACATCCAAGTGAAAGATATAACACCAACATATCAGAAAAAAATAAAAACAATAAAAAACCAGAATCACTGAGTTGGAAAAAGGACCACCCCCCTCCTAAAAATGACTTGTAAACTCAATAAGGTGTAGCTAATCACCTTCTCAATGGCACACAAAGCCATTTGACTTTCAACTGTGATCAGCTGTGGTCATTTTGATTAGCTCAGCATGAAAAGAGCTTTCCTGGAGCATTTTTTCAGTCCTTGGTAGTGCAACTGAAGCAAACAGTCAACCATGGGTAGCAAGGCACTGTCAAAAGATCTCCGGGATAAAGTTGTGGACAGGCACAAGTCCGGAGATGGATACAAAAAAAATTTCAAAGGCTTTATCAATGCCTAGAAGCACAGTGAAGTCTATTATTAAGAAGTGGAAGGTATTTGGTACAACACAGACCCTCCCTGGATCAGGACGTCGCTCCAAACTGGATGAAAGAGCCAGGAGGAAACTGGTCAGAGAGGCTACCAAGAGGCCTACAGAAAATTCCTGCAACTGCTTCAGAGTTATGACAAAGAGTGGTCATTGTGTGCATGTGACAACAATATCACATATTCTCCACAAATGTGGCTTGTATGGGAGGGTTGCAAGAAAAAAGCCAGCCATGACTGAGCTTTGCCAAAACGCACCTTGAAGATTCTGAGGCCACATGGAAAAAGGGTGTTATGGTCAGATGAGACTAAAATTGAATTATTTGGCCTCAACACCAAACGATATGTCTGGCAGAAATCCAATACAGCTCACCATCCAAATAACACCATTCCTACAGTAAAGCATGGAGGTGGTAATATCCTGTTATAGGGGTGTTTCTCTCAGCAGGGACTGGAGCACTTGTCAGGATAGAAGGAAAATGGATGGGGCAAAATACAGTCAAATTCTTGAGGAAAATCTGCTGCCCTCTGCCAGAAAGTTGTCAATGGGAAGAAGGTTTACCTTCCAACATGACAATGACCCAAAGCACACAGCAAAACTGACCACACAGTGGTTGAAGGAGAAAAAGGTGAATGTCCTTGCATGGCCTAGTCAGAGCCCAGACTTAAACCCCATTGAAAATCTGTTCAATATTTGCCCATTCTTCTTTCCAGATCTGCTCAAGTTCAGTTAAATTTGATGGTGACCGTTTGTGGACTGCAGTCTTCAAGTCAATCCAAAGTCTAGATGTGCAAAGTTAGTAGAGACATATCCCAACAGACTAAAGGCTGTAATTAAAAAAATTAAGGCAAATTAAAGCAAGGGGGTGATCCTTTTCCCAACTCAGTGATTCTGGTTTGTTATTTTTATATTTGACATGTTGGTGTTATATCTTTCACTTGGATGTTATAAATTGCACTGAGTAAATACGGCTGGATAAAACAAAAACTGTGTCCGTCTTCATTTCAGGCTAAAAAGGAACAAAATGTGATTATTTTAAAGGGGGGTGATTCTTTTCTATACCCACTGTAAATGACTCTTAGTTAATGAGCATGGACTTAAATTAATTTATTCTGCATGTCCAAATACAGAAGTATTAAAAGAATCCCCTAAGGCTACAACATCGAGCCTTACAAATGCCCAAAATCACATGACATCCCCACACATAATGTATGTGTAAGGGTATCTCCAACAAACTCAACATGGCATTTAAGAAAGGAAAGGGCCTGGATTCATCCATATGCTCCGCTCCTGGCTGTTTCTCCAAATGTCACTGGCTAATTGGTTTGTGGTGTTCTCATCCTATTCATTATTAAAATGGCTTCATCAGAGCAGATCGGAGAAGCGTGGGAAAGTTGGAACGTGCACGCAGCTTAATTAAATCCCATCCTCAGGTAAGTGTTATGTTTGCTCTTTACAATAATGCAGTGGATTTGAAATTATTTCATATTACTGGATGTGTCAGTTTATTGCATTAAGTGATATATATTTTTTTATTTTGGTCAAAGATTTCGTGTGTGTGGGAGATGGCAACACAACCCATCAAGGCACAAATCTTATATATATATATATATATATATATATATATATATATATATATATATATATATATATATATATATATATATATATATATATAAATAAAATGCATAATGCAACACAGCATGATATTAATATGTCAGCTTTTCAAGACGAACTAAAGGGGAAAAAAAGGCTCAAGCTGTCATTCTAATTTAACTACACATAGGCTGTCATTTATAACATTACATTCATATTTGCAGACAGTTTTGATCAATATTCGCAGCACAACAGGGAAGAACAGAAACTTCATTTAGCCAAGCGAAGTCTATTTCTATGGTCATGCCAATCCATCTACACATATACAGTAGGAAGAATTACTGAGGCTTCAGGATTACGAAGCAAACACAAAAGACACACGAGTCAATACGCACGGCTGTGTACAGTGCACAGAGGATAAAAAGTGTACAAGACTATCAGTGCACAAAACCACTTTCAGTAGGATTAACCCAGAGAAATACAGAAGGAAGGATAGAGGGATGACTGAGTGAGTGGGTGGTTAGATGGGTGATTGTGTGGGGGAAGGGATGACAGATTGACAAGTGAGTGGTTGGATGGATAAATTAACAGATTGATGAGTGGATGGATGGATGCATGGATGATTGGATAGGTGATTAGATGGATGGACAGATAGATGGATGATTGAACAGATGGATGATTTATGGACTGACATGGCAGATGGACGAGTGAGTAAATGAGTGGATGGATGAGGATGGATAGATGAATAAATGGATGGATGGATGGATATGACATGGACAAATGGGTGGAGGGATGGATGAATGGAATGAATGGAAGATGAGTGGGTGGCTGGATGGATGGATGGATGGATGGATGGAGGAATGTTCAGATGGATGATAGATGGACTGATGGAGGTAGTGGTTAGATGGATAATTGGGTAAATGGATGGATGGTGATTGGTGGTTGGATGGATCAATGGCTGGATGCATATGACAAATGGACCAGTGGCTGGAAGGACTGATGTATGGAATGAATAGCATATTGATGGACTGATGCATGACAGATGGAAGAGTGAGTGAATGGATGGCAAGATAGATGTTTGAGCACAGTAGACAGATAAATGGCTGAAGGGATGGATAGTGGAAGGACAGACATATAACCGATGGAAGTGTGAGTAGTTGGATGGATGATAGATGGATGGATGTATGGCTTGGTGAGTGGATGCATGGATGGGATGGAATGGGTAAGCGTGGAAAGACGGACAGACGTACGAGTCGATAGTCAGATGGATGGATGGACAGATGACAGGTGGAGTGGCTAAATGGATATGGATGGATGGATGGAATTAAATGACAAATGGACAAGTGGTTATATGGCTGATAGATAGATGAACAGATGTATGAGTGGGTGGATGGAAGAAGGTAGCAATTGGATAATGGGCAATGGACAGATCGAGGGATAGAGTGGTGTGACTGGGTGGACGGAAGGTTTGGTGAGTGGATTATAATAGATCGATCGGCAGGTGGCCGGCTGATTGGATGGATGGATGGATTCAAGCTTTATAACTGGGTGGCTTGGTGGATGGACAGACATGGATTGGTGAGTAGATGAAGGGATGGACAGATGGATGGATAAGCAGTGATGAATGCAGAGGAAAGTAGCATTCAAAACAACAATTTATTGCATACTAAATGAACATCAGTCTTTGATATATGTACGTGATATTTCGTAACGCTCTCTGGAGGGTTGAGAGATGTGTTTGTTGTTGTGAGTATTGCTGTAGTTTAAAAGCCTCGTTTGTTCTGTTTGGCTGGGTGTTGAGGTGTTTGGGGGTGCAGCGGTGTGAAATCTCGGAGAGCGGTGCTCTCGAACCCTGCTGCTATTGAATTGATGATCATTAGCACCTGTTTGGTATAACTGTTTAATCATACACCTGACTATATGCCAACAAAATCCCTGACTTTGTGCAAGTGTACTTAGAAGAATCGATGCTGTGAAGGCAAAGGTTGGTCACACCAAAAACTATTTACATGTATTTTTTTAAAATCATTCTTACTTCACACCTGCCTAAAACATTTGCACAGTACTGTGTGTAATTTGCTGGGGGATGACAGGAAACAGACAGTGGTTAGAGCGTGAATGCCTGACCCGTCTGATCCTCAGAGCTCAGTGGCTGCACTGTGTACCACAGAGAAGGAAACAAGATGGAGAGAGCATAATGATGCAGTTCAGTTCAAGAAACACACACACGGCTTGATAAATAGGGCTGAGTGGTATATCTGTGTCTGTGGGGTTTCTTAACTGAAACTGTTGCTGTGGCACTGACAGCTGAGGCCTTGTTATACCTGTCCACCTGCTCGCTGTAACAAGCTCCAGCAAAGTGTCACTGTCCGTGACAGACGTGCTTTTAAAGACCCGAGCTGTTACAGAAAACACTTTTGTTTGTGTCAAAGCTGGAAAATTCGAGCCTGTTATACAGACAAAGCAAAACCAAAAATAATAATAATGAGTGAAAAGCATACCAACGTGCAAACCAACGGGAGGAAATTTTAATGGACTATGATGCCATTTTTGTTTATTCATGTTTCAGAGAATTTCATCAGGAAAAGCCTTCGAATGTAGCTCACTGTATTGTGGGCAGAAATCCTCTGTACTGCACAGCAGGATTAAATTCAACTCTAAAATACTCTGTTATAAACATGTCTAGTGTCAAAAACTACTTTTTTTTTCCAGGGTTGAACATAGCTCCTGCTGCTGACTCATCTAGGAGGTTGAAGTAAAATTCGGGGGGGAAAAAATGAATCGGGGTGCAGGATCAAGTATCTAGCTGAAATACATGTTCAATATTTGTAACAGGATAAAATAAAGTTTATAAATAAATAAATAAATAAATAAAGGTTGATTGACAGGTAAAATTACCATTAAATATTTGATTTAAGTATTCATTAAGTACTAAGTACTCATTCACAGTGCCCTCCATTAATATTGGCACCCTTGGTAAATATGAGCAAAGAAGTCTGTGAAAAATTGTCTTTACTGTTTAACCTTTTGATCTTTCACAAAAATACATTTTTTTTTTTTTTTTTTTTGTAAAATAACAATTATTGGCACCCTTTTAGTCAATACTGTGTGCTACCTCCCTTTGCCAAGATAACAGCTCTGAGTCTTCTCCTATAATGCCTGATGAAGTTGGAGAATACATGGCAAGGGATCTGAGACCATTCCTCCATACAGAATCTCTCCAGATCCTTCATATTTCCAGGTCCATGCTGGTGGACTCTCCACTTCAGTTCACCCCACAGCTTTTTTATGGTTTTTCAAGTCAGGGGACTGGGATGGCCAGGGCAGGACCTTGATTTTGTGGTCAATAAACCATTTTTGTGTTGATTTTGATGTACGTTTTGGATCATTGTCCTGCTGGAAGATCCAACCACGGCCCATTTGAAGCTTTCTGGCAGAGGCAGTCAGGTTTTCATTTAATATCTGTTGATATTTGATAGAGTCCATGATGCCATGTCTCCTAACAAAATGCCCAGGTCCTCTGGCAGAAAAACAGCCCCAAAACATTAAAGAGCCACCACCGTATTTAACCGTGGGCATGAGGTACTTTTCCATATGGCTACCTCTCTGTGTGCACCAAAACCACCTCTGGTGTTTATTGCCGAAAAGCTCTATTTTGGTTTCATCTGACCATAGAACCCGATCCCATTTGAAGTTCCAGTAGTGTCTGGCAAAATGATGCTTGAGTTTGTTTTTGGATGAGAGTAGAGGCTTTTTTCTTGAAACCCTTCCAAACAATTTGTGGTGATGTACGTGACTTCAGATTGTAGTTTTGGAGACTTTCTGACCCCAAGATGCAACTAACTTCTGCAATTCTCCAGCTGTGATCCTTGGAGATTTTTTGGCCACTCGAACCATCCTCTTCACAGTGCGCTGAGACAATATAGACACACGTCCAATTCCAGGTTGATTCATAACATTTCCAGTTGACTGGAACTTCTTAATTATTGCCCTGATGGTGGAAATGGGCGTTTTCAATGCTTGTGCTATTTTCTTATAGTTACTTCCCATTTTGTGAAGCTCAACAACCTTTTGCCGCACATCACAGCTATATTCCTTGGTCTTACCCATCGTTATGAATGATTAAGGCAATTTGGCCTATGTGTTACCTCATATTTATACCCCTGTGAAACAGGAAGTCAGGGATGAACAATTTCCTGTTCCTAGTCACCCAGGCGTACAAAAAAAAAAAAAAAAAAGTAAAATATCAATGGGAATATACTTCAAATATATTTTTCTCATATGAATTCATAGGGGTGCCAATAATTGTTGCACACCTATATTTAACAAACACTTTTTGTTGTTAAACCAGTGTTTTATTTGCAATTATTTGTCATCCATGAGAGCAAAGTATTTTTAATATTTGTTTTTTTTTTTATACAAAAGCTCAAAAGGTTAAACAATAAACACAATTTTTCACAGCCTTCTTTGCTCATATTTACCAAGGGTGCCGATATTAGTGGAGGGCACTGTAGTAAATATTTTTGTCTTATTTTGACTACTTTTTAATCCTCTAGCATTATCTAACTTACTCAGTTCTGATAAATAATACATTTGCAAAGAAAAATAATAATAGTATTGTAACAATTTATATATTTTATCTTTTAAATAGAAAAGTATGCTGTATATACACAATTAATAATTCAATAAAATGCTACTTTCCCTGCTGAAAAAAAAAATCCCAAAAGAAACCACTGCAGAAATTCTAATGGTTTCTGCTACAAATACCATTTCAAACCATTATCTAACCATTAAAACCATTACCTGGTATCCACTAGACATAACATGCCACCAATAGAAGGCAACAAATTACCAGGAGAGAGCCACAGTGTCCATTAAAACCAATACAATTCCCATTATAACCATTACAAATTCTATGAGGGTTTCTATTTTTTTGTTTGTTTGTTTGTTTGTTTTCAGCAGGGTTCTAACTAATCTCTGACAATTATAACATGAACACCACCACCAATTTGCAGTATTTATTTACTTACTTTTATTAAAATAAAATAATATAACTATTTACTATTAACTGTTGCTTCTAATTTTCGCTTTAATCGCTCAGTTTTAACACGAACAAATCACTAGTAACTGAGATTAAATCAGTCAACCTGGAGCAGGCTTCTTTTGTACCGAGTTGACCCCTGATCCCGGATCAGCTTTTCTCCTGTGATACTGCTAATGAGTCTCGCAGGCTTGTAGATACTCAGAAGCTTAATAAAATCTCCACACACTCCGGTATCTTCCCTTCCAAGTCGACGGAGGATGAGGGCCAAGCGGAGCTATCACAGGGATTACCAGCTCTCTCCTCTGCTTACACACGCTATCTCAGTCGTACGTTATCTCAGACAGCTCGGCTTAAAAAAAAAATAAAGTCTATATTAAGCAATTCAGTGCACCTCCATTTGTCTTGCGCTGCGTCTCCAGCCATATTTTCCCTCTCGCTCTTTTTCATTCTTTCAGCTGGCAGAGAGAATGCTGAATCTCGGCAGGAAATCACATCTCTTTGGACAAGGCTTGAAAAATGGCTTCAGGTATGTGCGTGTGGTGTTAACCTCAAACCTGAGAGCTCACACAGAGCCGTGTGTGTGCGTGTGTGTGTTTGCGCGCGTGTGATGGCTGGTGGAAGTGAGCGAGCGAGCGAGCATGTGGAAAACCCAAAGTACAACATCTCTACGAATCTAAGTATTTATGTTTTCCTGGGAGAGAAGAGAAAAATTCTGGAGTGGACTGAGAGAAAGTGCCAGCTCTGTAAATTAACTATCCAGACTTTTTTTTTTTTTTAGGCTCTGTGTTCCACTACATTGGACTTGAAATGAAGTCCAGTATCAGCTTTTAATTCCAGGTTGTTTCCAGCTACACAGGACGACACGTGCCGTTTTCACGGCCCTTTTATATACACGGTCGGTCTGTTTCGATGAGCCAGAGTACAGGAACAAAACAAAAACTGTGTCGGGGTTCATTAAAGAGACCTGCAAACAGTGTTATTCAGAGCTCAGAGTATCCTCTGATACTCACACACTCTCTCCAAGCTTCTGTTGCCAAGTGATCAGAAGTGATGATGGCGTGCAACATGGGATGCATTTATGGCATAAAAAGCATCATCACATTAGCAGAACAGAGCAGAAAATACACCAGATATTATCTCTAATATGGCCACATCCATGTTAACTGACCAAATCAGACCATGAGTAGCTCATTAGTGTTGAGATGAAGTATTATTAGTATATGAACACACTCTGTGTCAAATACACACGTAAAACATTACATAGGTTTGATACGGACAATGACACAGGTTTCGTAATTCTGCACATCACAATGGAATGTGTAGACTTTCAACTTTAATTCAAGAAGTTTAACAAAAATATTGCATTAACTGTTTAGAAATTACAGCCATTTATTTTACAGAGTTGTTTGTTTGTTTGTTTGTTTATTTTATTTATTTAGCACTTTTACACAACTGACCATTGACCAAAGTGCTGTACAATATCCAATAACACATGGAGACAATCACAACCATAAAACACAACACTAAAACCACAGTTTAAAATAACAGCGAGTTAAACCCCTCAGTTTTAACACACAAACAATTTCTATACCCCATTAAATGCTGATGCGAGGAGTTCCTCCATTTTCACAGGCGCAAAAGTAATTGGACAACTGACCGATAAGCATTATTCCTCATTATTTCAGGACAAATTAAGGAGATAAAAAGGTCTGGGGTTGATTCCAAGAGCTGAATTTGCATTTGGTAGCTGTTCATGGGAACTCTCAATATGAAGGAGGCCATCATTAGACTGAAAACGACAGACCCATCAGAGAGACAGCAGAAACTTTAGGAGTGGCCAAATCAACAATTTGGTACATTCTTAAAAAGAAGGAATGCACCGGTGAGCTCAGCAACACCAAAAGGCCTGGAAGACCACGGAAGACAACTAAAGTGGATGATCGCAGAATTCTTTCCTTGGTGAAGAAAAACCGCTTCAAAACATCTAGCCAAGTCAAGAACACTCTGGAGGAGGTAGGCGTATCACTCATGAACGTAAATACAGACGGTTTAACTCAAGATGCAAACCACAGGTAACACTTAGGTTAAGCTAGGTTAGACTTTGCTGGAAAACATCTAAAAAAAGCCTTCCCAGTTCTGATGAAGGTTAACTTGTACCAGAATGATGGGAAGAGAATAGTATGGATAATGAAAGGAAGGGCTCATGATCCAAAGCATACCACATCATCTGTCAAACATGTGGAGGTAGTGTTATGGCATGGGCATGTATGGCTGCCAGTGGAACTGGGTCACTGGTGTTTATTGATGATGTGACTGTAGCAGGATGGTTTCTGAAGTGTATAGAGCTACCTTTTGCTCAGATTCAGTGAAATGCTACAAAACAACAAGATGCCTGAGGAACTTTGTTCCTCAAAAAAAAGACACACACCATATCACATCACAATATATAGGAAAACCACCAACCATTTAACAAAAAAAAAAAAGTCAAAAAACCTATTTTGATTATACTTTTAAGTAATATCTACAAAAATAAATGATTCAAACCTGAAAAGAATACTTTTAGAATGTTAAAGTCAGAAGATCAATATTAAAGTCATGATCTTGCCCAACATTTATACAGATTGCCTCCAACGTGGCTTATTTCCAGGGCAAGCATACATACAGGGAAGGAGATTAAACTGACTCCAGGCCGAAAGAGGCGGGGCTAATTAAAAGGGGAAAAACTCACTTCCACAGCAGCATTTCTCAACAATCATTACAGCACCCATGAATTGTAGGTAAGAGTGCACCATTCTGCTAGTGTAGAGTACACTCTCAGAGTGTGTGTGTGTGTGTATGCCTGTCTTGCTACTTCAATCTTGCCCCTTAAACACTCAAGCTGTCAGTCTGCATGTCCGTGTCAATCAACATCCTGACCCGGCTCGCAATCTGCTCGATCGCCTGCTCGATTAATGCAGGTTGCACACAAACACCACACGGAACACACACACACACACACACACACACACACACACCTTCGACTTAACACGACACGTACACCACATACACGACTCGTACTCAAACACAAGGAAAATGCAGCTTGTGTATATTCTTCCATATCGAACGCAATAAAAGGGAAGAAAAAATAAATAAAATATCAAGACTCACTGCTCTTCATCCAGATGATCCAGGAGATGCTATATGAAAGGGTTCAAGGAGAACAACAAATCACAAAGCAAGGAGAGCCAGATAGAAGAACACAGTTGTTCACCAAGACTGTACTATTATTGGCTAGCCTACTGGGCAAGGCTTTCGAGGTTTACTGTCATTGTCAAAGACAGCGAAAATTGCAGTTGCATCTCCAAAAAAATAAATAAATAAATAAATAAAATAGATGACATTTGTGTACACACAAACATGCAACAAAAGACAACTACTCACATATGTAGAAAGTGACAGTTAATATATTTCACACACAAAACACACACAAAAAAAGACAAGTGCTCACATTCTACCCTCCCTCACATCATACCTCCCATCCACCCATATTAAAAAGCGTGTCAGTAAATAAATGTAAATATAGAAGCAGTGTACGCCCATAATTCCAGCAGAAAGAAAAAAAAAAATCTTCGAAAAAGTTCTCGCGAGCATCGTCAAATCTTTCATCTCCTAAACGAGACGATGTAAAACAACAGATGTTACATTAACAGGACTCCATTACAACCCGACAAGAGCCATTTCAGCCACAGTGATTTAACTTGCCACTTGGGAAACCGACTAACCCATCACTGAAAAGCGTGTGTACCGGGTTTGCCGGACTTCACTGCCTATTTCGACATTGCAGACCAATCATCTGCATTCTAGATCTCGCTCTGTCGATGGCCACAGTGCACTCAATTTGCACGCATGCACACACACACACACACACACACCCAAGAGAAACAAGATCTGAAACGAATTTGGTGGGAGGGAAAAAAAAAAATAATAACACTGCATTTTTCGTACAAATTTAGCGCTCAATGGAGCGTAGAATGGCTCTAATAAAACAAGCAATTTGGAGCGTGCATTAGCGAAGTAATGGCATCGTAGCTCGTGCCCAAGCAGCAAAGGGATATGGAGGCGCGGCGAGTCATAATGCATCGTGGGTAATGCCAATCCGGAGGAGCCGTCAGGAAGGCCAAATTACATTTTGATTTGTGAGCTGTGCGAAATGCAGCTTGTATTCCCTCCACCAATGGATTTGCAGAATCATTTGAAAGCCTTTGCTATTGTTCCACCATGGAGGCACAAATCACCAGGCCAATTACAGTTCTTTATGATTCATAAAGAGAGATTTTTTTTTATTATGTGCTTGGCGCACGTGTCATTTTATGAGGTTGCATTCCGTTAGGATTTCAAAGGTCTCCATACAGTTATTTAGAGGTATAGAAGAGGCTCGTGTGTCAGAGGGATATCAAGCAAATAAAACTAAAAAGTGTCTTATCAAGGTGTCGGGCCACCAAGAGTCACCACAACAGCATCAACGCGCCTCAGCAGAGATTTTACAAGTCTGCGGAACTGTACTGGAGATATGAACACCATTCATCTAAAAGATATTCCTTCAGTTGGTGTTTCGATAGTGGTAGTAGAAAGCGCGGTCTGTCGAACACGTCATTCCAAAATCTCCCCAAGTGTTCAAAAGGGGGTGGGATCTGGTTTGAGCCCATTTTCAGCCTCAAGAAACCATGAAGTGAGCCCTCGTCCCCTGTGGATGGTGGCGGGGTCATCCTGGAAGAGACCAGACCCATCAGGATAAAGGTGACCAATCAGAATGAATCTGTGTTGATCTGCAGTGACGCTTCCCTCTGAGTGGACAAGAGGAAGCACAACATACCCCAAACCCATAGCATAGCCGAGCCACTGGTTTTTGCATTAATTTCGTCATTCATCTCTTGTGTCTGTATAACCAGTGTGTCCAAAATAAAGTAAAGGAACCTGGGGGGAAAATAATCATAGTGGCAACCATCAATCTGCAAACATAAAACTGCAAAAACACTTCAAATCCCTTTTATCTTGCATTAGAGTAATTGGTATGACCAGTGACTATCAAAGCTCATCTCCACAACGAACAACAGGACATGACAAACAAACAGAACATGCAACATGACGTGTGTGTGTGTGTGTGTGTATATATATATATATATATATATATATATATATATATATATATATATATATATATATATATATATATATATACACATATATACACATATACATATATATATATATATATATATATATATATATATATATATATATATATATATATATATATATATATATATATATATATATATATATATATAAATAACCAGACTAACAGGCACAAAAGTGTGAGGGTTGAGGCAGGTCATTTGTGCCAATCTGTTAAACACAATTGTTCAGGAACTGAGAGTCTCAGCTAGTCACGCTTGATCGCAGAGGTTCAAAAAAATTTTTTTTAAAAACCACATGGAGTGAGGCAGATGGTTCGGACATGGTAAGTTCAGAAAAAGACATATGGTCCACAACAGCTTATGTCGAGAAGAAGCCTGAAGCAAGAGGCAAGAGAGCAGAGCAGGGTTGTTTTGAGCATCTCTAAGGAACAGGGTTACTGACTCCACAGCCAATCTTGGACACTGGCAGCTGAAAGCACTATGAAAAGTACAGAATGGTGCTAACAAATTGCACCACAAATGGGCCAAGCTTGCTGAATCGCAGAACACTCCGAATCGCAACGTGATCAAGGTAGAAACGTTCAATGATGATGGGGCCAAGCCAGCTGATTGTGTAACCTTCATAACTACACACTCTAATTTAAGTCGGGACTCATTTACAGCCATTTAAATTTACAGCTTTTGGCATACACCCTTATACAGAGAGTGCATCATAGGCATCACTGAAACTATATCCTCATTCTAGTTCAATTAGGCAAGAGTCATAAAAATACCACTAAGCTGTAAGCCTGTTAGGTTAGTTAGTTAGGTTAGAAGTTAATTAAGAGTAATAGTAAAGAAGTCAGTCGTCAGTCTTTGTTTGAAGACAGCCAGAGACAGTTTGGACAGAAAGGAGTACATTTGACCACCTTGTTGCTCCTTGACAAAGAAGATGGTGGATCAAATCAAGTTGTGTTTGGGGCTCATAAAGAAGGCGGTACAACATCATCTGGTAAGTGGGGGCTGGCTTTGTAAGCAAGCATCAGTTTTTGTAAATCTGAAACAGGAAGCCACTGGAAGGAATGGGGTGATGTGCAAGAACTTTGGGAGATGTAATGCAGCTGCATTCCTGATCAGTTGGAGGGGTCTGATGCCACACATGGAAAGAGTTCCAGGAGAGAGTTGCTGTAGACCTATCTTTAGATGACAAGAGATTGAACAAGCACCTGAGTGGCCTCCACAATGAAACCTAGGCAGCTGCAACAACACCAAATTAACATTTTTGTGAAGATGATATATGAATCCCAATCCAAATTAGACTCATTAGTTCATTACCTAAACTAAAGAACTGTCTTCGCCCATCCCTGTCATGCCCAAGACTGTCACCAAATCCACTCCCAAAATCCGCTCCCAAGACCACCCCAAGACTGACCCCAAATCTGCTTCCAAGACCACCCCAAGACTGACCCCAAATCTGCTCCCAAGACCACCCCAAGACTGACCCCAAATCTGCTCCCAAGACCACCCCAAGACTGACCCCAAATCTGCTCCCAAGACCACCCCAAGACTGACCCCAAATCTGCTCCCAAGACCACCCCAAGACTGACCCCAAATCTGCTCCCAAGACCACCCCAAGACTGACCCCAAATCTGCTACCAAGACTGTCCCCAAGACTGGCCCCAAATCTGCTACCAAGACTGTCCCCAAGACTGTCCCTGCATGCTCCAGCTCTGACCGAGCCTTCTCCGATGTGCACCAAAATGATTACTTGTGATGGAAAAATAAGTGTATTTCTGAAAGAATCAGTGCATCAGTGCAGGAGATTGGAATTAAACAGCTAAGGAGTACTTCCGAAATTTCACAATTTGTCAAGGAAATTGCCCTCAGCCCGGTCCAGATCACATCAGCAATTAGACTAAATTTTAGAGAGGAAAATGATTTGAGCTGAACATTGTAGATACTGATCAGTGAAACAATCTCATCCTCTGTAAAAGGAAAGAAATTCAGTGAACACTGTGACAACAAATTATTGCTAAATCATTTTATTCAGAGGTTCTTCAAAGAGTTCTCTTAGGGAAAACATGAAATCATTCTCATGATTTGCAGACCGCAATTCTTGAGGCAGCATGAATAAAGGAATCAAAAGTAGACGTACTGAACGTACCGGATAGTGTACTTCCACCCATCTCCTGTCAGGAGAAAATCAAGACAGGTCTTAGTCATATCAAACTCGGCCACTTCGCTAATAAGCACACAGGAGATTTGACTGCCATGAATGAAGCGGCACCGTTTACTCTGAATATTCATATCCTGGATAAATGAATTCATATGGTTTTGTCTTGTGGTGTGGGAATTGTAGGACTTCTGTCCTTCTCAGGCCCTTAATGAAAAGGAGGAGGAGTACCTGCCTCTCAGTGTGCCATCAATAAGCAAGGAGGGAAAGAAAGAAGAAAGGGAAAGAAGCTTAAAGAGAACAAAGTCGAGAAAATACAGAAGGCAAATAATGATAGCGATCATCTGAATTTATCAGATAGACATTAAAACTTCAAAAATTCAACTGGCTGTTTGTAAGAACAACTCGTATCTACACAGCTTTGTCAGATCAATATGCCACAGATTTTCCTATCTTTAAGCAAATTCCTTGAACACTATCAAATCAGGAATCTCCCTTCGGACTAAATATCAGATAAGTGGTATCATTTGGAAGAAGACCAAGAAGGATGAATAAGTCATGGTCAAATATTTTTCCATAGTTGCTTTAGGGTTCAGCATCCATCCCTGGCGGACACAGACTTCCACACGAAATCCACACAGACTGATCTGGAACATTCTAAGAGGAAAATCCATCACTATGCAGCCGGCAGACACACGTGTCAACCCAGCCAGCGGCACGAGCTGGAGGCCAAAATAATGGAGCTTGCTCATTGGCTGGAGAAAACAAGAGTATGGCTTAGACGGGAGAGCTGAGGGAAACACGAATTTGTCTTCATTAGATGCTTTCTCAAAAAAAGATGGCAGGGGCACACTGGGGTTACAATCCATCTCATATAGGAGTGTTTTATTATAGAATCTAGTGCATGTGTAAAAACAGACAATTTCAGTGTGAGTTTTGGTACAAAAACCTGAAATCTTTTCTCATTTGCACAAAGCATCACTGGAAAAAAAAAAATGGTGACACTGAGTCACAACTGCCACATTCACAGGCTGTCTTCTCTAGGTGATTTAATTTACTACATCTCAGCCCACTTCATCTTCCAATCACATACACTTGCTGCGTTTTTTTAAATCGCCGTATGTGTGTTTATGTGCCAACGCTGCATAATATCAAACCTGTGACTGATGAAGGCGGCATGAGGTTTGCCTCTTTGACAGGTAGGTCACTTAACACCATGGAGAGGCTGTTTAAAAGTCAAACACAAACTGTCTTTAGACTTGCTTTCATTAGCATTGTAGCCCGCAGCCTGTCAGCAAATAAAGCAGGTAACTTCAAGTCACTGGTCTAGGTTGTCATTTTGGATGCAAACTTTCAGATGCTGATAGTATTTTGTTCCACTTTTTTCCCAGTTTTTTTCTGAATAGTAATACATAAAAAGGTTCAAACAGAAAGTTTCTTTCCTTAAGAACAGGCCGTCCTCAGGAAAAGAGCGTCACCTCGTACCATAAGTGTTCCACTATATTTTTTAACCTCTCCATACGGTGCGAATTTAAACTCCCTAAAGTTGCAACTGCAATAAATCACAGCCTACTGAAGCATCTTTGCTGTGTGTCTGAAAGTGCCCGAGTGTATGAGCAAGCGTTTCCAATTGAGCTGTCAGCTGCATTGCAGCATGGGTAAAACTGGGTCCGTCAAAGAGCAGAGGGAGTGCGTGTCCGGCACGTCTCGGAGGGAAAAAGCTCACAGCCGCATCTCTCTGACAGAAATCCATTTGCGTCTCGCTTGGTCACCTCCGTCCACGGAGACCCGCTGTGTAGCAGAGTGTGTGCTTAGACGGAAAGTGAGATTATAGTGCCTATGACAAAATCCGGACGGTGTGCATTCTGAAAATCTACTCCGACATGGCCGCCACGCACGACCCGACATGGCAACGTGACCTCGCTTACACGAGCAACGATACGCAGGGAAAACAAACAAGGCATCATCAGTAGGACTGCTTTCATTTCAGAACTGTTCTGCACTGTACCAGCTAGCCAACTGCGTGTGCGTGTGACAGACCGCGCTAAGGCCTACTGCGAGCGTCGAGATAAAGGGCAGATTAGGAAGCCGAAAGCAACAGCTGAGGGATCAGCTTGTGGAAAAAGGCCATGCTGATTCACACTTGCATAGCTTCGAGAGAGTGGCTGTAGCGAACCTCCGTTTATCTCCGGTTAGTGATTTTTGGCCACTGTGAGAAATCGCACACCTTTTGACATCCAACACCAGGCTTGGTTGTCAAAACAGAGCTCACAGGCAAGCTGGATGCACTTCACCACACAATTGTGTGTGCTCAAATGTATAAAAGAGTAAGAAACGATATGCAGACAATGGGTACTAGGAAGGTTAAACAAAAAGGTTTGCATACATTTAATACTAGGACTGCCAAGAACATTAATGACTTAGATTAGGTGAGGTTTCCATGCTTACAAGAATTAATTACAAGAATTAGCAGTGTAAATGCTAAGCTCTAGGAATTTTCCTGCATGGAGTATGGTGTGGGTTGGAGATGGGTCTTTAGGCTACTGAAATTTCCTGCCCCACTGCTGGAGCCAGTTACCCATTCAGGTTCAGCTCAACGTGGCGCCATCTTGTGGGCTCAGCACCTGCAAGATGAAGGGGTGGGTTCGGGTGCAACGCCTGTCAAGTGGCAGGCAAGTGGCAGGAAACCTTAGATGGGCTACACCCTTGCAATGACTTGTGATTAGACTATAGCAAAAAGGACCATCAGGACAATATGAAGGTGATCCCTAAGCAAACACCCTGCACTGCTCCGGCTGTGATGTCTAAGTGGATCTCAAACCAGTAACTTTTTACTGAGTATAGAGGTCAAAGGATTTGTCTCTGATGGTAAAATATGTTCTGAAATCCTGAACACCACCTTGTAAAATCATTCATAAGTCTAATCTGTGCACTTTGCATTAGGAAACCCAAGCAACTGATTAATGGTTTGGTGGAAACCCGGGCCTCTGCTTTAAAAAAAATCAACTAGCACCAGTATAAACATCATGCTGTAGTTCTTAGCATATAGGTGCATAGGGCTGAATAAGGTGGCATCATTAATTGTTTTTGTTCTAGCATGTTTGGGCTACTTACTTAGCCTTTTGGCAGCCTCCAGGGCCTCGGCAGCAGTGTCGGCAACAAAAAAGCGCTGGACGGCCACGCCGCACTCCTGCATCAGCTTCTTGCTCTGGTACTCCTGCAGGTTCAGCCATCTTCTGGGGCTCACTCTTGCCAGCTGCACATGCAAACAGATTTATTCATTTAGCATATCAGGAACCACATATTTTTCCACTCCTACCTAAAATTTATGGACAAAACGTGTTGCATCAATACTACACGGGGGTCCAAGCTAGTAAAATCTGGGCTACATCTCTACATCTGCTACATCTTGGCCAAACAAGAAAACACCACAGCTACACAGCTATTTATCACCACTGCTCACGATGCTCAATTAAATGCGTCGTCAAACACTCCAACGTGCCTCCGCAGGGCAATGCCGCAGACCAATCCCATTATCCTCCAGCAGAATACGAGACACAAATGGGCTGTTGGAATGAGATGGGAAGGAAAAGATCCAAGAGAGAGCCCGTAACAATACGTGGCAGGACGAAGCTGTGTTTCAGAACGGCTCTCCGGAGCTCGGGCAGTCCTAGCTCTGTGCGCTCCTCTGGGAATAATGAGACAGCCAGATGGACTGTGGGTTACTGCACACTCTGAAGTGCGCGCTCAGGAATCGTAGGCTCAGCAGCCGTGATGGCCGTTGACTCCAGCTGTTGGCGTTATTAAAAAGACATTGGTAGGTTTTAGTGGGAAAGAGGCTTGCGTCGAGGTGACTTTTGCTTTTGGTGTTGTCAGGTGGGCTCATTATGCAGCGAAAGCATATGTCTAGAGTTGGCAAAAGAACCCGAGAACAAAGAGGAAGAGTATGCTTCAGGAAGCAGAGAGAGAAAGCTGATGGCTGAGGGGAGCAGAACAGACAAGAAAAGAAAGAATGTTATAGCGTGTTCTGAAAAAAATAATTCCCTGGTTTAATCTATCCTACCCTAATACGAGAATCGGACGACTTTCCACTTGTTTACTTCTTCACTTTAGCAACCATATATGTTGTATATTAGCTATGCTAGGGTGCATTAGACTAAACAGAAACCGAAGAAACCAGGACCGGATCTAAAGCGATTTTGATGCAGATCTCAGACATGGATCAGTTCTGGTATTGGGCTGTTATGAAGAAGAAAAAAAAAGAAAAAAAAAAATGGGCTTGCTTTGATATGCAAATCATTTCCATAATTGGGAATACATTCTCAGTCCAGAATCTAGAGCCCAGTAATGATTTAGACTCGGTTCAATGTTACAAATGACCCATATATTCCGTAGCATTCCGTAAATTGCCTTCCTACCACCAACTAAAACAGGAAGGATGGCACTATTCTCTCTCCCTGTGTCAATCAGAGAGGCATTAGCCAATCGTTCACCCTCCCTGGTTTGTAGGTGTGGTGTGATAGAGCTGGCTGGTGGGTGGGAATTGGCTAATGACTAAATTGGACGGGAAAAAAAACAAGAGGATTCACTGAAAGTCATTTTAAGAAGAATACAATCTGACAGCGGGCAGTGGCTGATGCTTTCAGCCTTAAGGGATGACAAGGCCGCAGCGTGTAGGGATAAAGATGGGATATCGCTCTATCATTTATGAGAGGGAGAGTGTTGATCTGGCACTGACACACACTCACACACTCCCTGCTTCAATGACTAACCACAGGGACGGCCTTCAGACCCATTTAACCTCGGCCAGACAAACAAGGCCTCAGGCTATCTTTACACCTCAGACAAGAACAGACTACAGACCAAAACAGAACAGAAAGGACCAGATGAGACAAGTCGAGACTAAAGGACAAAATCTGACCATGTACTGAATATAAAAAAATATCACCATCTCTAGGTTTCAAGCACAAAACAACTAAAGACTAAATGTATAAACCCAGTGCTCTCAAACAGCCATTATTGTTTTAGAACGTTCCGGAGAAAGAGCTCAAATGCCAAATGGACCAGAGAGAATACTTGCTGTGTAAGCTTTGCTATGGTTTATGGATGCGATTTCATGGGTCTTTCATGCTAGCTGTAAAAAGCGCTTCCATTTAAGGCGACTCAACTCTAGTTGAACTCAAGGGCTTAAATTAAAAGTTAAAATACATAACGAACTCATTAAGCATAGACTGAAAAGCAGAAGGTCCAGTTTAAAAAAAAAAAAAACATTTTAAAAATAGAGAACACTACAGACCTTCGTAAACAACAAAGAAGAAAATTAACTATGTGAATGAGAGATAATTAATTTTTCCCCCCAGTGATGAGCAATAAAGCATTTAGCCAAAATCTTTAGGAAACACATATTTTGATACTTCTTAAGTGACTAAAAGTACAATGAGGGCTTTTAAAACCTATAAAAAAAAAGATTTTTTTGCCTACAACAATGTAAATATTAAGCCGTCTTAAATATTAAGTAAAATATTAAGTGTCTTAGGGCTGTTGAGCGTATTTCAGAATTTTCATGGAGGTAATCCATGAGGCTTCAAGCCAAGTAAATAGTTCTACACACAAGAAATTTTCTTCAGAAATTCAGAGATATGTACACCCAATAACAAAGCTAACTCAAATGTAAAACATCCCACTTTGAGGACAAGAAGGTGAATCCTCACATTTTGTTCAGTCTCCACTCAAGGCCGTGAAGCAGAGGATAGGGGCTGAGGGGGGACTGCAGCAGGTGGTCGTTTGTAACAGCCAGCACGATCATCTGCGCTTCCCGTGTACTTTACCTTAAGGACCGGGAAGCTACAGCTCTAAAACAGGAAACAGCTCCCACCTCGATGATCATTAGCACAGCGGCTGTGCACTAAAGCCTCCTCACAAACGCGTATAAACCCAACCGCTCGGCTCTGTACAAAAGTTTCTGATGCCCCACTTAACGCCTGCCGCCAGCTCCATTTACCCGCACACAAACAGCAAAAAGCAACAAAATTTCCCTCTCTTCTCCAATATCAGAAATGAGCGTCATCTGGTCTCCATGTTTGTTTAAAAAAAATAATAATAATAAATTTTTTTTTAATGTTTTGTGTGTTTGGTAAGAGCATTTAACACGCCGTCATGGAAGTGCTAATGTACTTTAACAGAAGAGTAAAAAGCACTTAACAGCAGCTCTCCAAAACCGGTGCGAGGAATGAAAATAAATAAATAAATAAATAAATCAAACCACCTGTATTTTCCTATGAACAAAAACGCAAGTAACCAAAAACTGTGTGTAGAGACGTGGCATTATTAATACAAACACAAACCTAAGTCTAAGAGCTTTCCCAACGCGTTATGCCTACGTAAAAGGAACACAGTGAACCAGTTTTTCATTTTGTTCCATCTAGTTAAGGAACGTTATGTTGGGGTTGGAACATAGGAAGAGAAATTTTAATATACACCGATCAGCCATAACATTAAAACCACCTGCCTAATGTCGTCTAGCCAACAAACAGCTCCGACCTGTCAAGGCATGGACTCCACAAGACCTCTGAAGGTGTGCTGTGGTATCTGGCACCAAGACGCTAGCAGCGAGTTGCGAGGTGGGGCTTCCATGGGATCACACATCCCACAGACGCTCGATCGGACCGAGATCCGGGGAATTTGGAGGCCGAGTCAACACCTTGAACTCTTTGTCATGTTCCTCAAACCGTTCCTGAACAATTTTTGCAGTGTGGCAGGGCGCATTATCCTGCTGAAAGAGGCCACTGCCATTAGGGAATACCATTGCCATGAAGGCGTGTACTTGGTCTTGTACAATGCGACAGTTTGGGCTACAGTAGCTCTTCTGTGAGATCGGACCAGACCGGCCAGCCTTCGCTCCCAATGCGAACCAGTGAATCTTGGGCGCCCATGACCCTGTCGCCGGTTCACCGGTTGTCCTTCCTTGGACGACTTTTGTTAGGTACTAACCACTGCCACACGCCACATGACCTGCCATTTTGGAGATGCTGTGACCCAGTCATCTAACCATCACAATTTGTGGTTTGTCAAAAATCGCTCACCCATTTTTCCTGTTTCCAACACGTCAGTTCGAGAACTGACTGTTCGCTTGCTGTCTAAATTAACCCACCCCATGACAGGTGCCGTTGTAACGAGAATGTTATTCACTTCACCGGTCAGTGGTTTTAATGTCATGGCTCGGTATATATGCCCAGAGTCAATAAATGGATTTGTAAATATATTTTTTATTTATTTTGCTAATTAAATTTCATGAACTGTGAAGATCTCTTCTCTCATCGACTGTGGTGTATTTTAGGGTTCTGTCACTTTCGTCTCATTTTATTGCTACAAATAAGGTTCCATTTCACGGAATCCCAAATGACTCTTTGGTTTGGTTAAAGATTTCCTTTTCGGAAAAAGTTCCGAGCCAGAACCGATAACCATCCAAAGAACATTAAAGTAACTCTAAGAGTGTACATACTTTTGAAGGCTTATAGTAAACACAGTTCTTTAAGGGTTCAATGGACCAACACTGTTAGCATGGAACCCAGAGGGACGAGTGAAGAACACGTGAGGAACTTGGAAGGAATATTGCTTCTTTGCACTTTCAGTAAGTGTTTTATCAAAATAAGAAAGGTGGATAATGACAATCACACTTTTATATTAAAGGAGATGGCGAGTAGGGGAAAAAACAATGACAGAAAACACCTGAAAAAAAAAAAAAACGAGACAATTTCCTCAGAGAGAAAAAGAAAACAAAACTGTCAATTAGTCATGATAGCAGAGACTATGAGAACGCTCTGACAAATCTCATAAAACTCACGAGAGAGTGAACAGAAGACACAGGATCAGGATCGAATTAAAAATAAATAAATAAATAAATAAAGGAAATTGTTTCATTTGCATACAATGTTAGAGAAATCGTAGTAAAATAAAATCAAAATAAATTCCGGTACTATTTCTCTCAGTCACTCACTTCCTCCCCGGATCAGTACACAAGAATGAGGCGTACAGCTGGATCCGTTCAGAAGAACACCACCACAGCTAAAGGAAAGGAAAAGTGCCGCCGCTGTGCCGGCACCGTGACAGACACCTCGGGGTGCCACGCTGGGGAAAAAAGGCGCGATGGAGTGCAAGAGAAAAGTGTCTAAAATACGCGAACCACACAGCCAGTGGTGCCGGGGGGGCGAGCAGCTGTCGATCAGCAGCATGAAAAGGTGTGACGCGTGTTCATAACGTCAGCATTCAGATGTGTCAAATGTGCTTTGATGCCATTTGTGAATAAGTCTGTGCATTTGTGTATTAAAAAAGGCTCAAAATGGAAGCTGATGGCTTCGTCCCAAATTCAAATTCACATCTCGTTAGCGTTGTCAATTTTGACACAAATTGAGCTAGATAATTTAGCTATTCTTCAGACTTCCTGGTATGGATTAGGACACTGTAAGAATGTTTATTTATCTTTTTTTTTTTTTTTTTTAAATGAACAAAAGTTCACAAGCAACATCACAAACTCACACTTTTTTGCATTTTATGTAATTATACTAAGGGTTAGATATGCATTTATGGAAAACATAATAAGACTTTACATTACTAAGCAACATTTTTTACACTACTAAGCCAAACTTTTTCGGTGTCTTTCCTAATAAAAATAAATCATAAGTCATGTAGTTCACTGGTAGATTTGATTTCAATTAATGAATGAACTCAAAACATTCTCCATTTCCCTTAACAGAAAGCAAGGGTGCATATTTCAAGTAGGAAAATCGAGACAAGAGATTTGGGGGAGGCTGGTTGGCCGAGGGGGCGGGGCATCAGTTAATATCGGAGAGTTCAAAACATCTATGAAACGGTCAGTCGCTCTAGATTCATATGATGACTGGCTCATCTGCCATTCTGTTTTAAAGGGGGGGGGGGGGAATAAAAGAATGCTCGTGGCGTATTTTGCGATTTTGCGATCGCGGAAATTAACGCAAAAATCAAGCAAACTGCGCAATATTCGGAGGAGCTTGCAATTTTTCAAAATTACCGCAGATTTTGGCCAAGACGCGTCATGTGGCGCATTCAGCCAAAGCCCTCTTCGATTCACGTGTGTCGAACGTGAGTGCAACGTTAAATGGAACCATAAACACATTAAAACGTAATGATGAGTCATTGTTTAACAAATAAAATTGCTAGGGTTTGACAAATTGCTGTTGTATAAGTGGAATAAAACTCTGTTGGCAAATAATTAATAATAATCCGCTTCATCACACCGCTCAGTCACTGATTATTTTTCCATAACGGCATGCCCGGCTGTCTTTCACTCCTTACATAGTAACCCTATTTATGTATCTGTATTGAAGGCCATAATGTCAGTTTACCGGTTAAATCAGCCCAATTAACGTCCAGTGGTAACCCAGAACAGAGTGCTGATGGGACAAAAGAATGACTCGGATTGCCTCGGTGTTTATATTCATCTTCCTTCGAGCGCTCACTTCGTCACTTCGCTTTAATTAAACCTGCACGGAGGAGCTTTGATGACAGCAAAAGCCACGACAACCCGTTTGTTAATATGAGCCGTAAAATAAATAAATAAATAAATCATGCTGAATGCTGAAATGATGAAAGCTTGGTGCTGAAGTGACTGAGCCAGAGCTGTAGGGGGAGCCGCAGGGAGATTGAACTCCCCAAAGAGACACGGGTTCAACACTAATTATACTCATCAGTACTCCAGGGATCGCCTGGAGAAAGAGATCGCTAATAGCGCACCATTCAAACAAAACAAACCCACACACACACGAATAAACAGTGTTAGCAGCACTGGGAGAGAGGATCTCTCACACACACACACACACACACACACACACACACACACACAGAGTCACACCTTCCAGAAATGTTGAGAAGAAGAGCGTAGAAACAGAGGTGCAAAGGGAGCGAGTGAGCGAGGGGGTCCCTGGCTACTCTCGAAAGTCTTACTATGCAAAAAAAGTAACCAGCCAGCCGAGGCATAGAGGACATGAAGACATGGATATTTTTGAACCCGAGACGGCATGCATGTGAGTGAGTGAGCGAGCGAGAGAGCGAAACCCCAGTCTCAATCTACATACATTCTAATTCGCCATCACATACTCACTCATATCCCTCGTTCACTCTCTGCCCTACAAAGATGAACGTGTAGCTCTTGAGAAAGCTCTCATATAATACTGTTTGTTTTTTCTGCTCCATTTAAGGGGACCGGTATAAGCCTAGAGAGATCTGGGTTCTCTCATCATCTCGCTGTTTGGATTTATTCATGGTGTAGATGTGGATGCTGGTGTTTAAACAGTTCTCGAGCGGGTCTGGGGACTTGAACAACAGAAAAACCCTACTGAGTATCTTAACATAGACTATCTGATCCTGTCACTACTTATAATAATAAGGAGACGTCTGGAAAAACAGACACACTAAATGTATTGTTGGTGTATTTTTGTTGTTCTACTTTATCTGAAGGGTATGCAAACTTTTACATGAAAATTAAACTCTAAAAGCAAGTCCATCTCTCTCTCTCTCACACACACACACACACACACACACACACACACACACACACACACACACACACACAAACCAATTAACACCCAACAGAACAAGTTAAAAGCAGGCTGTTAGTAATCAAAAAGATATTTTCCATTCAGGAAGAAATAAAAGCACCAGGTACATTTTTTTTGTCCGTTTTGATTTCGGAACGCTTCAAACGGCGACATTCAGCTACTTCAAAATTCTCATTTCAGTAAGTGCTTCAATTCATCTAAATACAACAGAGGTTTGGGACATAAACCTTTCCATCATGTTTTAGCAGAAAATAATAGAATAATGAAGAAGAAAATAAAGGAGTAGAAGAAATCCAAACCAAAAAAAAAAATAATTAATTAAAACTGCAAGCAGCATTTTCTGGGGGCCAAGCACCCAAATACACTAAAATTGTTCAGCAATCACAGGAAAGCAGAGCCATAACTTTGGATGTAATTGCTACTGCTCTGACCTGTTTGTCTTCTTGCAAATATAAAAAAAATCTAAGGTATTTGTTTTTTTCCCCCCTCATACGTTGATGTGAGCCAATTTTGGTGAAGATTGGACAAAATTTGGAGGAGTGAGTGGAGCTCGTCTCGACCCATGGAATGCAGGGATGCTTGCGTTTAAATTTTGGACACACGGTTCAAATGTTATGATCATAAATATAGGCCTAATTTTGACACGATGGTGGCGCTAGAGCATTTGCAGCACTTTGCCAAAATTTGGTCAGAACGTTCCTTAGGCCCTCCCCAATCAGTGTGCCAAATTTCACAACTTTTTACCAGACAGTTCTATGGGCTGCTACAGGAAGAAGAAGAAGAAGAAGAAGAAGTAGAAACTCGAAGAAGAAGAAGAAAAAGAAACTCGAAGAAGAAGAAGAAACTCGAAGAAGAAGACCAATAGGATGCCTATGCACCTTCGGTGCTTGGCCCCCTAAGAAGCAGAAGTAGTAGAGGTAGAATAAACAATAGGGTGCCTATGCACCTTTGGTGTTTGGCACCCTAATTTAAAAAAAATAAAAAAAATTTAAAAATCTTGTTTACAAGACCAACATGCTTGGACACCTCATAAATAAACAAGCAAATAAATAAATCATTTTCAAAATATCTCAGCGGTGATGAGGTAAATTATAAAGATTAATAATAAAATACTTGTTTTTACAATTCATAAAGCAAAGTCAAATAATTATCTACTGAAATAGTTATTCCGATTCTGAAGCCTGTTCCATATCCTGTCCAAACTGTTTTGTATCTGGCCCCAACAATTTTTATTTTCACAGCCTGTTTATTTACCGTTGCTGCCTCTTTCTCGTCCTCCTGCATTAGCATTAAGTGAAATACGGTGCGGTCTCTGGAGCGCGGGAGCAGATGTCCCTTTAGGTACGATGCGTGCCCCGAGCACATCTTGACCTATCAGCCGTCCTCGTACAAAGCTGAAAGGACGGCAGAAAGCTGCGGCAGCATTCGAGTCGCATTCTGTTTCCACGGCAGATGCTGAACAGACCGACCTCAAAAAGTTTAGGCTTAAATTTCTTTTTTTTCTATAAATAAAAATTTTTTTTAAAGTAAGGGTTACTTAAGGAGCAAACGAACCTGACCCACGTTTTCCTCAGCAGAATGTGTAACTTCTGGCACTAGGCAAATCCCAGAGGACGTGAGGAAGCAGTTTGTATTTATAGCTGTTTATTGACTTGTCCTTATGAAGAGGAACATTTTGAGGATCTGAGAGGAGAAAATAAACTTTATGGCAAGGAGACGTCCAAAAGAAAAATTGTTTCTTTTGACTTCTGTTCTTTAAAACTTCTTCACTCAACACTTTTTTGCTTCCTTCATCTGGGCTCTTGTCCTGTATTATATTAGATTTATATTAGTACTGTGTATTATTTTTGGGTATTCTCTCCGAGAAACGTCCTTGAGTTTTGGAAAAGGTGCTACTTAGGCTCGCTATTACTGTGTTTGCAAAATGACTTGAGAATAGGCTTGCGTGGTATGAACGATTTAATCGCCACGATTTCCCGTTACATTTTTAACTCCAATTCTATGATATTACCAGACGTGCCAACCTGCCAAAAAGCTCTGCAATTTAACATTGGAGTATGCTAGTATGCCAAAAACAGCAGTCTTCTTTTTTCTTCTGAAAGGAGATGAGCCAAATAGACAAATCTAGAATGATTTGCGCAGATATTATGAACTCCTCAATATTAACTGACACCAAATGTACAAAACGTACATTACTGGTGAATTCTCCTTTTTTTTTTTTTTTTTTTTTTTTTTTTTTTTTGGCGATTGCTGCTGCCAACAAGCAGTCCCCGACTACACAGCTGGTTTTTCAGGTTTTAATGGGTCTGGAAGATTAAATCGTTTTTTCTCAATTTTTTTTATAAATGGTAAATCACAGAGCAGGGAAAAATCAGCATAACTGACAATGAGGTAGGACTTATTTTATACTATGAAAGCCATGTCAACTGAATAAATGTATGTATAAGCATCTTTGTGCATCTCTGTGAATGCAAAATGCAAAGCGCAAGTTTTAATCAAGAACGGAATCTCCAGTCTGATTACTGATCAACTTGATTGATTAACTCTAATATTAAAACAGACATTCAGTACAGTTCGAGTGTCACGAATCCCCTCAGCGCATCTGCATAGCCCATGTTCTTATTATCCCACTTCTTTTTTCCATTTCTTGTCCTGTCTCCGCCCTTTGTTACGTCATCCCACTGTATCCAGCTGTTCCTGATTAGTTTCTTATTAGTACATGTATTTAAACCCTCACGTTTCTCTGTGTAATTGCGAATTTCCTTTATACGTTTCCTAAGCTTCCTAGATCCCGAGTCGATTTCATCAGTAGTTTATCCGTTGTGAAACCGATTATCGGGAGATCTCTGGGTGCACACGATACGGACAATAATCAGATTTCATTCTAAATACATGACATCAGGAACAGCACGTCTACTTTCACTTTAGAACCTGATAATAAACACTGTGGGATAAGCGGTACAGAAGATGGATGGATGGATGGAATACAGGTGGATGTAGTACAGGATTATTGTCCGTTCTATTTGTAGCCTCGAGGAAAAGTCAGCAAATTGTTGCCAAACAGCGTTAATCATTCTCATGTGTTAGCTGATGTGTGTAGTGCAGGAGAAGTGCATAGACACCAAATGAAAACTTGCGGTTTTTATGAAAGTCAATAAGGAGTAGGATTTTGTCTTTCACTACTGGGCCACTAGGCAACGACTAACAGAAAACGAGTAGCCTTAACACAAAATCTGCTCGTTCCAGGCACCCGGGCTTGTTATTTGTGCACCCTTGCATAGGTTAGGCTTTTGCTGCAGGTTTTTCTATCATCCATTCCAAGAAAACAACATGCCTTGTTTCCTATTAGGCTGTGATATCAGTGAAGGTTGAGGTCAGGACAGAGGCAGTGGAAAGAAGGTGAAAGGGCAGAGTAGATCAGCACTAACCAAACACAAGCCAGCGAGGAGAGAGAGGAACCTGAAGCTCCAAACATTCGAACATTTCAGGCAGACCGTACAACTGCCGGAAATCAATAACGATCATATTATTAGTGCGGATATAGACGCAACCTGAATGGAAAAGCTGTAATTTAACCTCCACATCAAAGCCAGTACACACTCCTGAACCGATATATAACAAAGGGCAATGTCACAGTCCTTTCACTGTAATGTAGGGGCGTGGTGCTCAACTCCAGAATTTATTACCATGATAAACGCTCTCTCAAGCTGAAGGGGAAAAAATGTCACCTCCTGTAAACGATAAGACGAGCAATTCCGTGTGCTGTGTGAATACAATAGACTCGGCTCATGACTGATATTCGATGTGTATGAATAGGCGAAAGTGCACCTTAGTTCCAGGGCTCGGAGTTGTGAGCTAGGAGTAATTTGCATAGATTAATGTGTCAGTGTTTATATGCTGTGCAAGAAAAGAAAAATGACTGGCAGAAACGTTGGAAAAAAGTGTCAAATATAAAATTGGTGGTTTTGGTTGTTTTTGCCGATGGGATGAAATGAAAATTCCTGGCCAAAAACCGAAACCCAAAAAAAGTTCCTTTTTAATACTTTTTTTTATTTTTAGGTGAGCTGCAATTATTTTTTAGGCTTTTTTATAAGCTTTTTTTTCCCCCCCAGCTAAAACCATCGGTCAGAAGGCCAATTAACGTTAAGGGGAAAGAACATGGGACATGAAAGACACACTTCTAGTACTTTCTGTTAACTTTAACTAGGTGAACTGGGACCTGTGAATTCACAACCTTCGGTCTTTGAAGCCAATAGAAACCAAGTGGGCGGGTCTCTGATCTCTGAAAAAAAAAAAAGTAGGCGCTGCTCATTTTTAAGCAGTGGTCACGCCAGACATTTACCACAGTGTTCTCTCATTGTTGCTTGGCGCACTAAAAGCTAAGCTTGTACGTCTCATCCACTGATATAAGCTGGAAAAAAAAAGGCTGATTTTGTTGTGGCTTTTTCCAAAATTTGCGATGCAACTTGCAGAGTTTTTTGTGCTTCTTTTTGCAGAAAACGACTCGAATTGGCAAAATTGCAATCGCACGAAATAGTTTTGCACTCTTTCACAGTGATGTCTGTTGGTAAATGAGACCGAATGCACATTGTGATGTGCTACGTGACGCGTTCTTGGCCAAAATCTGTGGAAAATCTGCAGTCATTCTGAAACATTGAAAGCTCCTCCAAATGTTGTGGCGTTTGCTTCATTTCGCGTTCATCACTGCGATCGCAAAATCGTGAAATTCTTTCGTTTAGCCACACAGCGAGCGGGACGGAGGGTTTTCGAGTGGTGGGTTGAACCTGTAGAGGAGAGGTTCTCGAGGTTATAGCTCCTGTTGATACAAAACATTTGTCTAATGTACCTGGTAGAAACTGCGTTCTAGAAAATGGTTCCACACTGCAGACATTTTCACTCTTGGTCTACGGCCGAGACCAAAAACACTGTTTTTGAATCACCTTCAAATTGTCATTAACTTTAAAATGATCATTTCATCATTAACACTTTTTTGCAGGCCTAATTAATATTTGATATTTTAACAATCTTCAGCCGGTTTTCAGCCCAAAGTGTTTAAAAACAGCGCAGTTTTAAGGCTGACATTTTGGTGCATCCCTAATACACATGTAATTACTTCCCCAGGAATATTCAGCGGGGTCCAAAAGTCTGAGACCACAGTGATTTTTTTTCCCCCATTTAAAATTGGAAATAAACAGAAGGTTTTAGAATTTTGAAATATTTAAAACAAAGAAAGTAAATGTTCAATATCTTGAATATTTAAAAAGTCAAGATTCTGTACCATCTCTAAGTGTAAGCAAATGTGTGATATTGACCATGTTAGGTCAGATTTTGTGTCTCGTGTCTTTATAATGAAAAAAAAAAACACCAATAAAAACAATTCTAAGCTGTGCAAGAATGGGGAAAAAAACATGCAAGTATGGATGGATTCCTTGCCACCGACGCCTCTGGCTTGCTCATTGGCGATAAATTCATAAATTTAAAATCTATGTCCTGAACTTATATATTTCTGTAAAGCTGCTTTGGGACAATGACCATTGTTAAAAGCGCTATACAAATAAACTGAACTTGAACTTGGATGGATGAAAGGAAATATCTGTGAACAATGCCAGCACCATATCACCCCGCAGTTCTCGCCTGGTTTCCCACTGACTCTAAGCAGGGTTGAGCCTGGCCAGTACCTGGATGGGAGACCTCCTGGGGAAAACTAAGGTTGCTGCTGGAAGTGGTATCAATGAGGCCAGTAGGTGGTGCTCTCCCTGTGGTCTGTGTGGGTCCTAATGCCCCAGTATAGTGACGGGGACACTATACTGTAAAAAGAGCACTGGCTTTCGGATGAGATGTTAAACTGAGGTCCTGACTCTCTGTGGTCATTAAAAATCCCAGGTCACGTCTCGTAAAAGAGTAGGGGTATCATTTGAAATTGGCCCTTGTCTATCATGGCCCCCTAATAATCTCCATTCCTGAATTGGCTAATCTCTCCTCTCCACCAATAGCTGGTGTGTGGTGGGCGTTCTAGCCCTGCTATGTTCACTATGGCTGCTGTCGCATCATCCAGGTGGCTGCTACACACTGGTGGTGGTTGAGGAGATTTTCCCCCCCATACTATGTAAAGTGCTATATAAATGTAACTAATTATTATAAAAAGACCTTCTTCTGTATAGAGATTTCCATGAAGAAAAAAACAATAAATGACCAATATCCTTCCACTTAAACACTCATCCATGTTGTACGACGTATGTGTAGTGTTTACACAGACGGAATATTATAAATGGTTCCTTCCACGGAGGAAGCCGCTGAACGCTGAAAATGCATTTCAGGCTAACAGCCAGTCATTAGCATGGATCGGACATAAATACTGATCCATTAGAAACACAGAGAGAGAGGAACTCGATAACTCAATACAGAATTGATCTTTTAGAAAGTACTCGTAGGGAAAACAGGTTTTTCCACTGGCATATTCATGAAGGAACATTTTGAACTTGGTATTGACCGTGCTAACTCTTTGAGGAGAGCGATAGCTGCTTAAGAAAGCTGACTGACGAAGCTTCGGGAAAAAGACAGCAAGGCGACAGACACGACGTCTTCCAGTGACCAAGCTTTTGAGTAACAAACCAAACCATACGCGTGTAACAGAGGTTTAAACCCAAGCTGTCAAGCTGGACAATTTCCATTTGCATGATTTCATTGCTCTAGGGAACAACAGATGAAATACGTGGCACATTGAATTAGTTACTTGCCAACTGTATGATTGTTCTTGAGTTTTTCCAACAGCCAGTTATTCATTCTCATTAATAACATATTCAGAGAAAAATCTGGTTTGTCTGTTTTCATTTATATCTATGCATTTCTGTAAATTTGGTTCAGTTTGTAAATTTGAATTGTTGACAATATCACGTGGTATCGTGATACTACTTGGTATCACGATACTTCAGCTGGTATAGTATCGTAAGATACGTTTATGGTATCGTGACAACCCTAGTTTATAGTTACATTTGATGCTGTGGTATTACATAAAAATTGCATAGTTCAGAATTACATCATAATTAGAAACTGGAGTCGGATATTCTTTAGACAAATGAAAATAGCGCATTAACGTTTAGTATAAATTATAACAGTATAATAGTATAAATTCTTTTCTGAATCAAGAAGTGAGGCGGCCAGGAAATTTGGGAAGCTTACGTCTCCTGGGTGGAGCTCTTCGTGAGAAAATACCGACACTCTTAAGAATTTTAAAAAGAGAGAATTTTAAGTTTTTAAACACTTTTCTTGGCCACTGCATAATTCAAGATGTGTTATTTCATAGTGTTAATGGCTTCGTTATTATTCAAAAATGTTAGAAAATTGTACGCATGAGTAGTCACTTTTAGCACAGTGCACACACAAGGTCTTGTTGTTGAACACTTCACCTCAGCAGTAGATTAGATAAGATTAGACGTGTGACACTGTGTAAAGTCGTGCAGTCACGGCGTTCAGGAACAGCCAGCTGACAGTATTGTCGGAAGCTTCACATTTTAATACAATGTGCTCAGCCGTATTGTTTTCACAGGCTAGCCGTACACTTCAAACCGGAACTACATCGACTGCTTTATTTTTCTCCAGCGGCGAGCATCTGGATGAGCATCACCTCCGGTGAACTTCGGTGGACTCGCACCAGCCGTCCCCGCGGCTCAAAATCCTCATTACGGCTCCTAACCCTAAACCCTTTGAACTAACTCCTCTTAATTAGCACCTTCCAACGGTCTCGGAGTTAATTAAGCAGAACATTTCCTCCCGGGGCGTGTGGAAATATTTAAAAAATGAACACGTCTTTCATACTGCTGATTGGCCTTAATTGGTTTGTTACACGCGGGGTGTGCGGCACGCCCTTCGCCGTGAACTGCGTACGCTGTGAAACTTAATCACGAAGACGTGTCCTACTCGCGCATACGGCGTACGGACTTCTGTGTAGCCCAATAAAGTAAAAATGTAACGATATAGCCTTTGTCGAATGCTCATTGATTTGACCCCGATGGGTAGATGGCTTCCTCTGCGTGGTGTTACACTTTGACTCAGCGAAAAACGCATGCTAACGAGAGGGTAGTGGCATGGAGTGCGACAGATACGACACAAGCATTTAATGAAATTAATGGCTGACGAGGCACGGCAAGAAATTCCAATGCGCAACATAAATAAGGCAAAATGAGTCATTGGCAATTATCTCACACTCATGCTTGGTCGCGCACACACACACACGCGCACACACACACACACACACACACAATATTGCACAGTGAAGCATTGATGATGATCAGCCATTTTGCTGCAACCAAAAAAAAAAGTTCCTTTAAATAAATGGAACAATTTGGTGTCAATAAAGTCTTGTTTCTCACAACATAGCTTAATGAATTATCTAATTAGATCATTTAAATGGATTTAACATAACATTCTAATGAGCATTTCTCCCACTGCACTCTCTCTCTCTCTCTCTCTCTCTCTCTCTCCCCATCAGAAGTCTTCGACTCCACTTGAGGAAGGTCGTATAGCAGAAGTGATGCATTTGGAAAGATGACAGGAGCACTCCTCCTTTGACGTGTCTGTGTGTGTGTGTGTGTGTGTGTGTGTGTGTGTGTGTTGAAGTTCAGTGCTGCGTTTAAAAAGAAAGTCAACAGAGCGTGCTCCAGGAGTTAGATCAGGAAGATTTGCATTACGAGTACCGCATGTGGAAGCAGCGTAATCTCTCTTCGACAGACTCCGACTCAGGGCAAAGTCAATTCTCTACAGATATGACTTAGCAATTAGCATAGCTAATAAGAGACATCATTAGAAAGAGCGATGTGTAGGTGTCAGGACTTTGCGAGCGAGACAGTGATAAGGCCATAAAGTGGGTGTGAGTGAGAGTGAGGCAAAATGGATGGTAAAAAAAAAAAAGAAATGGCAAAAAGGTTTACAGATCAAGCAGACAATGAGTTTCGTTTAATCGATCTTTCAGTAAAGCTGTTTTGTAAATGTTTCCAAATCGAACAAAAAAAAAAAAATCCCTCCTGATTTACAGAAGTTTGACCGATTTTCTTCGTGCTCATGTAGATAAACAATCGGTCAGCCGTAAATAAGCAACTGCGTTCCCTGAAGAGCTGATTTGCATTTAGTGAGGCCCACAAAACCCCATAAAAGGCAAAGGGAGCTGAAAACGACAAAATGACGTCTGAACGGTGAAAGAGCGACTCCTTTGCGCAACATTCGCTAAATCTTCCAGTAATGCAGCTCAGCCATTGCAGAGAGTCGACTCCCACAGTCAACCATCAACGCTTCCGTCTTTTATATGGTGCCATTACTTTTGTTTTAATTGAACGGCTGATTTTAACTGACTGATTTGTTTTGGACGGAGTTTCGCAAAATGTTTGTTAAACTTGTGTGTGTAATTGAAATAAATAACAAATTTTTAACTTGACAGCATAATCTGTTTTATAAAATGGCAGTAAGTCATCACAAATTATACGGAAATACATTTTTTTTTTTTTTTAAAACAATAAAACGATCCAGTTATCCATCCATACCTCTTATCATACACGGAGTCGTGGGGAGCCTGGAGCCTGCTAGTGAACTCGGGGCACAAGGCGGGGCACACCGTGGACAGGGTGCCAACCCATCACAGGGCACAATCGCACACACACACACACACACACTACAGACAATTTGGAAATACCAATCAGCCTACAACGCAGGTCTTTGGACTGGGGAAGGAAACCTGAGTACCCGGAGGAAAGCACATGGAGAACGTGTAAACTCCACACACACAGGGCGGAGACGAGATTCAAACCACCAACTCCGGAGTTGTGAGGCAAACGTGCTAACCACTAAGCCACCGTGCGCCCCAATCCAGTTATCTCACTTTGATGAACTGAGATTAATTCACTGTCAGAGAAAAGAAATGAGTAAATAATATATGTAAATTCAAAAGAAAATCAATCTGATCATGCTGTTTTCAATCAGTGATTGGTATCCTGCATACTGAGACAGTTGCAGCTGAATCTGAATCGGTGAATCTTCTCACTCCAACTAAAGAATGATTCATTCCTGTTCATTACAAATGAATCATCTGGAAATAAAAGGTGAACTAAAAGCTTCCCAGAGCTGACTCTCCTCCAGACCACTGCCATAAATCCTTAAATTATTCAATGAGACTAAACGGCGCTCCCGAGCTGCGGGAACAGCAATTAACCTTGGAGAAACGATATTCAAATCCAGTTAGGGTGCGACTCTCAGCACCGCGTCCCTCGCGACACTGAAATGGAAATGCGTCCGTGTTAGAGACAGAAGGGAGAGTCAGCTGCTGTTTGAAGTTCTCAAGCCCAGTAAATATTCCTCCTGACACCGCTCCTTCTACACCCGGGTTCAAATATTCAGCTCTCCACTCATCTTTTTCACCGTTTCCTGCTCTTCCTGTTTTTCTTTAGACCAATTTTCAATACTCTGTTTTCTTCTCCAGTAATCTCTTCTCTTCTGCTGTTCACCAGACTAATGTTCATCTCCATTCCTTCCCAACATCCTCCTGCTCTTCTCAATTCAGCTCTCCTCCAATCTCCTGCCTCCATGTCAGATCTCCACCAATCTCCTGCCTCTGTTTCAGCTCTCCACCAATCTCCTGCCTACGTTTGAGCTCTCCACCAATCTCCTACCTCCGTTTCAGCTCTCCACCAATCTCCTGCCTCCGTTTCAGCTCTCCACCAATCTCCTGCCTACGTTTCAGCTCTCCACCAATCTCCTACCTCCGTTTCAGCTCTCCACCAATCTCCTGCCTACGTTTCAGCTCTCCACCAACCTTCGGCCTTTGCTTTCTTCCTCTCCACCAACCTTCAGCCTCTGCTCTATTCCTCTCCGTCAATTTCCTGCTCTTCTCTCTTCCTCTCCACCAACTTCCTGATCTTCTCTTTTCCTCCCCACCAACCTCCTAATTTTCTTGTTTTTCCTCTCCACCAGTCTTTCTTCTTCTAATCTTTCTTCTTCTAGGTTTACAAGTGCAGGACTATGAAACCCAGGTAATGCTGGGAGGAAATAAAACTGAAAATAAATAAATAAATAAATACTAATAATAATAACAATAATAATAACAACAACAACAGCCCCTGGTTTATCTCTCAGTCCAGACAGGACTGCATTTATCAGGCATCAACATGCTCCAATCCTGCTGTGACGTAGAGTCGCTCTTCGTATTGTTATTGACAAACCATGGCAAATTGAATTGCCGCGCAGGGTGAACTGTCATAGCAGATGGCTGAATTGCCACGATACCCGGCTGTCAATCACAGCTCCTTAGCTCCGTGACAGAGGACAGGAAGCTTCCAGATCGTCACACTTATCTCTCCGAACACAGCACACCTCATCAACAAGACACGGGAGCAAAAAGAAATTCTTCCAGCCTGAGAAATTTAGGTTAAAAGTTCGACAAGCTTGGCGGTGATACAGAATGAAAGCTATCGCACTTTTTCCACGAACACACTTTTTTCAGAATTTGAGCGAGCGTTTACACGCAGTGAAAAGATTACTACAAGCTTTGGCATCTATCAAGGTTCATCTTAAATCTTGCCTTGAATTTACTCAGAGTCCACGACCTGGGTCTAGGTTTGTCAGAAATGAATACACATCTTTAGTGGATACTTATTAGTCAGGAGTAGATTATTTAACACTGAGAAAGTGTCACATATATATATATATATATATAGAGTGACACTTTCTCAGTGTTAAATAATATGTATGTGTGTGTGTGTGTATATATGTATGTGTGTGTGTGTACACACACACACACACACACACACACACACACACACACACACACACACACACACACATCTCATTCGCATGGGAAAACATGAATGTCACATGTCACAACACACTTTAAGATTTCACAAGAATCGTGACAAAAAGAATTCCTTTTTATGTTTTTAAATTGCAAGAACAAAAAAATGTTCAGGTCAGAGCAGTAGCAATCACGACCACTTGCTTGCGAGAAAATGCTGCTTGCAGCTTTAATTTTATTTATTTTTGTGGACATAATTTTTTTTTTTTTTCAGCGTAACACTACTGTTTTGCTAGCAGTTGGTTACCAAACCTATACATCGTGATGCATATTGTAAACCATAGAAATGTCATCAAGCATCTCAATATGATAATTCGGTCATATCGCCCACCCCTAGTGTAAACGTAGGCTTACTTATTTAACACAAATCCATTTTTAAAGTTTAACCAAAAGTGTCAATACAGGGTTGTTTTAAAAACTTTTGACTGACCATGCATCTCTAAAGACCGGTAGTTTTGGTGGCATATTATTAACCACATTACCGTGCACATTTCTTCGGTCTTTCCCACCGCTCGTAATCTGGGTCACTGAAACTGGCCCTTAAATGGTTCCAATAGGTACAAAGTTATTTCTGGTATTGTGTTCAGGGCTCCTTTTTCATTTTACAAGCTAGTCAAGCTACTCAAGTCATAAAATAATCTGCAGTACCCTAAAGCCTTGAGTGCTGCTCACATTGTACACACTCTTACCATAAAAACGTGAGCTGTAAAGTAACTTGGCGTGAGGTAGTTTCTCATGAAGCTCTTCTCTCTCTGTTCTACTCTGTTATAAGTAAATGTCTGTATGTATGTATGCGTTTGTCTATGTATGTGTATGTGTGTATATATTGTGTAAAGTGACCTTGGGTCTGAGAAAGGCACTATATTATATAAAACTATTATTACAATAATAATAAGAAGAAGAAGAAGAAGAATTATTATTATTATTATTATTATTATTATTATTATTATGATTATTAGACACATGCCTCCCATAGAACAAGTGTGTGTGCATAAAGGTGTGTGTGAGTGGGCTGGATTTGGCATTATAACACGTACTCAGTTTACATACCAGCCTACTCAAAGCGGAGTGTGAGAGGGAGATAAAAGTATCTTCATGCATTTCAGCTTAAAGAAGCTCCATTCATAGGAGTAAACACGAGTATCGGCACGAGGGTGCCTAAAGGTATTAATTTATAATAAATAAATAAATAAATACATACATACATAAATAAAAACATGATCTGGAAACCAAATATAAAATATCAAGACCAAAAATAGATGTTGCATATGCTTAAAAATATAAGAAGAAGAAGAAGAAGAAACTAATAATAATAATAATAATAATAATAATAAATACTCAGTCTGCAGTTGGCTTGGTTCCCTTGTCCTATTATTTGTCACTGAAATTTTGCAATTCGGTCATATTTACTCAGTAATTTGTACGTGGTTACAAACACTAACCCCACCCCCCTAACCATAACCTTCATAATCTTGAACATTTCTTCAGAACACTTCCTTGACTTCAGGTTAATGTTTAACTTGCAATCCTTGCATCCAGGGGTTAAATTGGGATTTAATACATGAGGGAGCCCTACTTCTAGTAACAGGCTTGTGCATCTCTACACAATATTACACTGCCACCATATCTAGTGACATTTACATTTTACTGAATAGATTTTATTACCAGACCTGCCAACCTTTACACATTTCACTAGCTCTGCAATTTAACATCGGAGCAGGTTGGTACGACCTGCATCGCTCAAAATACACCCAAAAAAGTCTTCTTTTTTTTCTCCCCAATAAATCAGTCCCTCTAGGATTTAACTGGAGAAAATCCTTTAACGCAAATTCAAGCAATATTCGGAGGCGCTTGCGATTTTTCAAAATTACCGCAGATTTTCCGCAGACTTGGCCAAGAATAAAAAAACTCCACAAACTCCACCAAAAAAAATAAAAAATCAACTCGGTGAAATCCCGTACAGACTGAAAAAACAAGAGTTGAGCCAAATCGATCGATGAACGATTAACGAAAGTCTTTTGAACTCTCCGATATGTTCTGCAACCGCCTGCAAGCCCCGCCCCCTCCCCCAATCTCATGTACCGTCAGTGCTCTCAGTTTCCCCTCGAGGAAAGTGGAGAATGTTTTGAGTTCATTAATATGAAATGAAATCTATAAATCTATAGACAAGTATAGAGTTAACATCGGTCACGTAAGCAGTATCGCACGAGCAAGAGTGAGGTTACACTGAATATCGGCACGGCCGAGATTCGTCCGTAGACACACGTCATATCACAGGATCATACCGTATCGTATGAGGTTTACATCCCTAGTGCTTACACAGTGGACTCTTCATTTCGCATCTGAAGCACGTGAAGCGTCAGGATCACGTGCTGCTGTTCTGTTCCTTTAAAAGGAAAAGTTCGATACATCACACCTTTGAACATCCAGAACATTCTCCGCGAA
>CM042558.1:16989799-16992299 GCA_023630585.1 Cranoglanis bouderius
CGATCACTGACGTTAGAGCAGCTATAATCAGCCATTCCCTCAGCAGCCTCTCTGTTTTCTCCTCTTTACAGAGAAATTAATGCAACAAAACAACGCACTTAAGCGGCGGTCAGACTAGACTTCCGGCATGCTCAATTTCTTCAGAGACCGCTGCGGATATGGAGGGCAACCGGATACGACATCACACGCCACGCCAATGTTAAAATATACCATCAGTTCAGGCAACTTCTCTTTTGATGTCGATTTTATATTCTTTTAAAGCTGGGTCGTATAAAAATGGACGCTATAATGGGTGCTTCGTGAATCTCGGATTTTCTGGGAAAAAAAAAAAAAAAGGTCACGCCATGATGTGTCCGATACGTGACACGAATTCGCAGGTCAGAGGTCACCGAGCTTTAACTCTGGAAGGCGGCGAAATGCGAGACTTCTTCACATATAGCTTGCGTTTCCGGTCTCCAGCATTCGCATGTGTGTGAACGGAAATTCAGCGTGCTGATAGTCTAGTGTGACTGCCCGTTTAGTGAAAGCTCGGACACCGGAGACTCCTTCCATAAACGTTAAATAAATCTCCTCACAGAAAACTTCACCATATCAACGATTACACACGTTTATTATTTAGGTATAGATCATGTACACACAACTCCCTTAAGACCAATACCTTTTGACCAATCAGAATCGAGAATTCAACACCACTGTGGTACATGTTTTTTTTGTTTTTTTTTATCATAAACTTTAACGTGACAGATTTGTTTCTATAAATTTAGCCACAGTAATCTTTTCCTGTTGCTGATATCGCCTTGAGTTTGCATTTAATCATAGATAGATACATAGATAGACAGATCATGTGAACAGACAAACTACTACTAGTGGTAAAAGTACTAGAGAAATATATTAGAAAAATCATAATATCGTTATAGAAGTTTTATCTAAAGAGATGCATAAAGAATCAAACTACAGTATAATCACATCTTGAGGTCACTTAGAGGTTACTAATCCCAGCAAATCCCAGAAAGCAGGCCAAGGGCAGCAATTTCCCAAAAACACACTGCACGTGAACGGAAAGGTGTGTGCAAGTATGAAAGTGTGCCTCGTGGAGCTTGCATGCCAGATTCAATCTTTATTAATAGCTATTAATAACTAATTTCTGTACTTCGTGCACGCTGAGCATGCAAATGCAGAGAAATTGGAGCATTTGGGAGGTCAAACAAGTGAAGTAAAGTGGAGGCAAAGTCCAACCAAGAAGACTTTTACAACCAATGTCACTCTGTGAATTAGCATGAAATGCCAAGTGTATGAAAATAAAACATGTAGAACATGTAAGACATGCTAATGTTATTGTTTAGGAGTTTACACTGTGCAGACGTTCATTTTAAATCAACAAAAACTTGGTGATCTCTGATAATATCTCCTCACGCTATATTTTCCTATCCGTTTTGGACAAATCCCGCCTCCTATGCTAGGATTGGGTGGTAGTATCCCAGCTCTTGCGCTAGGATTGGCCGATTCCGTGAAACCCGCCGTATCGGCCAATCGTAGAGCAGAAGGTGGAGCACTACCACCCAATCCTAGCAAAGGATGCGGGATTTCACCAATACGGATAGGAAACGAATTACTGTCACTATATGACCGACAAGCAGTTACAAGTTGACGGTTATTTTTTTTAACAGTTTAGACAAAACATTTGCTTTTAAACGATAATATTGTCGTTAAACGTTACCTTATTTCTGTTAAGAAATAACGGCAAGGTTGCAGTTCCACGAAGTGCTCTGGAAACAGCCCGAGATGCCATGGATGCCGCCATGTTGAACCGGAAGTGAGAGATATACAGCTGCCGAGCGCGTGTCCGTGGAGAATGTGAGAATGAGAGCGTGTGTGAGCGCGTTCGTAAAGTTGCTGTTGAAAACCTTTGACCTTTGAGTCTTGACTTGTCCGCGTGAGCGATTGGGATTGATAAAATATCCGTTTGTACTCATAAAATATTCAGTTTAGACACTTGATTCGGATCAATGGATCTTATTTTTGATTGTTAACCGTATTTCAAAAAGGAAAACAAGAAAGAAAGAAAAATACATAAGCAAATGGCAGGCTTGGAGAGTAACGGATTGCATGTAACGGCGTTACGTAATCAGGATACAAAAATAGTAAAATGGGAATACTATTAGGATTGCAATTTTTTCATTTAAAACCAAAAAAAAATAATATTTTGGCATTAAGCTGTCAGTATAGACAGCTGCTTGATTATAGTTCTGGTTCTCACCAGTCTAATACTGTATTTTATTCCATGTACAATCAAAGGAATATAGGAAAAAATGTAAAACCTGGGCAGAGTGAAACCAATTTTATTTATATATATATTAATGTGATGCTAATAGTGTCTGCATTCATAGTAACACTGTTTTTTCAAAACAGTTTAAAAAAAAAAAAGTTTTGTTTTTCAAAAAAAAAGAAAAAGGTTGTCCTCTTTTTGGAAAACCAGAATAAGGTCGCACTAGCTTTTGTG
>CM042558.1:16997299-17139799 GCA_023630585.1 Cranoglanis bouderius
TTGCATAAGCACAATATATTTATACTTGAAGAATTTTTAACCGTGTTCACCTATCTTTTACAATTTTTCCCCGAGTATTGCTCCGAAACACTGGATTAGATTTGGATTGGATTTGGCATGTTCTCTGATCTTATCTGACCTACTGGTGTATATATATTTATATTTTTTTTATCCATGCTGTGCCTTTTCTACTGTTTATGCAAAGTCAAGTTGTTCCTTGAGAATGGTTTTCTTACATAATGAGTGGATGTCACCAAGGATGGCAGAACAGTTCAGTGATGTTAAACTGGATGCTCAGACCCATGAAGAGAGAACACATTACAATATTAAATATCAGCTTATTATAATCAGACAGAACCTAGCTGAGGGCTGAGCACGTGAACAAATCCACCTTGCCAACCAGGGGCCAACTTTGACTTTTGTCTGTTGGGCCAGCGTTGCCAGGTTTGTTATGAAAAGCGTGCCCTTGCCAACATTGGACCAACATTAGGCCCAATGTTGACCGAATGTTGGCCCAAAATTGTTGGGCTAACTGTGGTAGGGTTGTTATGAAAATATGCACTTAACAATGTTGGGGCAATGTTGGACCTAAACCTAGGTACCCTAGGTAAACTAGGGTACCTAGGTTATTATGAAAAGTACACTTTTGACACCACTGACCCAACATTGTTAAGTGTGCACTTTCATAATCACACTGACACAGTTGGCCCAATCTTGGCCCAACGTTGGGCCAACAGTGTTAGGGTTTTAATGAATATTGCCCCCTTGCCAGCATTAGCCAGTGTTTGGCCTACAGTGTCAGGGTTGTTATGACAAATAATCCCTTGCCAGTGTTGGCCCAACATTAGGGCAACAGTGTCAGTATTGTTATGTAATGTTGGGCCAAGTTTGGGCCATCTGTTAGTGTTGTTATGAACAGTATACCCTTGACACAATTGACCAAACATTAAGTGTGCACTTATCTATCATAACAACCCTGATATAGTTGGCCCAGTCATGACCCAACATTGGTCCTACAGTGTTAGAAGTTTAATGAATATTGCCTCATTGCCAGCATTACCCCAGCATTAGCCAACGTTGGCCTACAGTGTCAGGGTTGTTATGAAAAGTAAGCCCTTGCCAATGTTGGGCAAACATTAGGGCAACAGTGTCAATAGTGTTATGTAACATTGGGCCAAGATTGGGCCAACTGTGTCAGGGTTGTTATGAAAAGTAAGCCCTTGCCAATGTTGGGCAAACATTAGGGCAACAGTGTCAATAGTGTTATGTAACATTGGGCCAAGATTGGGCCAACTGTGTCAGGGTTGTTATGAAAAGTAAGCCCTTGCCAATGTTGGGCAAACATTAGGGCAACAGTGTCAATAGTGTTATGTAACATTGGACCAAGATTGGGCCAACTGTGTCAGGGTTGTTATGAAAAGTACAGTAGTGACACCATTGACCCAACATTGTTAAGGGCTTATTTTTCACAAGAAGCCTGACACAGTTGGCCAAATCTTAGTCCAACGTTGGTCCAACAGTGTTAGGCTTTTAATGAATATTGCCCCATTACCAGCATGAGCCAACGTTTGGCCTACAGTGTCAGGGTTGTTATGAAAAGTAAGCCCTTGCCAATGTTGGACAAACAATAGGGCAACAGTGTCAATAATGTTATGTAACGTTGGGCCAAGATTGGGCCAACTGTGTCAGGGTTGTTATGAAAAATAAGCCCTTGCCAATGTTGACCAACATCGGGGCAACAATATCAGTACTGTTATGTAATGTTGGGCCAAGATTGGGCTAACTGTGTCAGGGTTGTTATGAATTTTTCACAGTCTTTTTCACACTCTGATTCTCCAAACACTCCATGCCCTCAGGCACAGTCTCTCTGTCTCTCTCTCTCTCTCTCTCTCTCTCTCTCTCTCTCTCTCTCTCTCTCTCTCACTGATTGATTCAGAAGTCTCATCCGTTCCTCTTCACTGTAACCCACAAACCGCTCTCCTGCAGCTCATTGCCGACGGCTCTATTCAATTTCCCTGCACCTCCGTTACTCCTAGCTCAAAGAAGAAGAAAAATGAGGAAAGAATCTCGCGCTCCATCTTCAAGTGCTATTCTGTAGCTTATAATGCTACATCGATTTTTCATTTTCGCCACACATTCCATTGCACTCGAGCACCGAGCACTGAGCGGGGCCACATGAATAATTTTCAAGGTGCGAGCCAGGCCCCTCATTTTTTTTTCCCTTCTTCTTCTTTCATCTTTTTCTAAAGAAGGCAATGAGCTCAAACTTTTGTTATTACATAACTGTTAGACAAACCGTGTTTGAGAAAGCAAATCCGGACCATGAAAAAAGCTAAGACGGGTCAGAGATGAAAACGCTCGGCTGCTGAATCAACAAACCAGGAAGGTGGAAGCCTAATCGGCTATAGTGCAAAGAAAGTCTCCGGAGAAAGACAAATGAAAATAATATTCAGAAAAGAAACCGTTATATCCCAGCTAATAAACAGCAAACGCTTTATTTTTTTTTTCTCAGACGGTAGGCCCGGAGGTGGGGTCGGCTCGTTTTTGAGTACAGATTTCACGCTGTCAGTGTGAGCAGCTTCACAGATGAATAGACTGAAAAATAAACGGACAAATAAATAAAATGAATCAGCGGCTAATACTGAGCGCTTCAGCACTGTCATGAGACGCTTAATCAAATTCCCATCAGTAGCAGTTTTCTCTCCACTCTGTCGTTCCTTGTGTGTGTGTGTGTGTGTGTGTGTGTGTGTGTGTGTGTGTGTGTGCGAGTGTGTTAAATCACTTCCATTCACTGCAAACCATTGATTTTGAGCTCATAATCCACCCATATTTGTCACTTCTAGCCTGTAACGGTGACGCCTATGGGGTGTATTTTAATTTACACCCACTGTGAATAAGACTTAAAGCTGAATGCTGGGTGTTCGTGTACTTCAACAAGTATGCAAGAGTGTAAGCATAGATGTGGAAGTAAGTATAGCAAATGCGCTAGCATGCAAGTCTGCAAAGATGCAAGTGCAAGCATGCTGGAAAGCTAGGGTGTGCTGGTGTGTAAGTATGCAATGCTAGTATGCAAATGTGCAAGCATGTTAGGGTGTCGGTACGCTACAAGGCTAGTATGAAAGTATGCATGTAATGAGGGTGTAAGTATATGAGTGTGCAAGCTAGTATGCATGTAGAAATGTGAGTGTGTAAGTATATTAGTGTGCAAGCTAGTATGCATGTAGACATGTGAGTGTGTAAGTATATTAGTGTGCAAGCTATATGCATGTAGACAATTAAGGGTGCGTGTAAGTATATTAGTGTGCAAGCTAGTATGCAAGTTTGCGCAAGTCAGTGTGCAAGTATATTAGTGTGCAAGCTAGTATGTAAGTTTGCATGTAAGTGAGTGTGCAAGTACATTAGTGTGCAAGCTAGTAAGTTTGCATGTAAGTGAGTGTGCAAGTACATTAGTGTGCAAGCTAGTATGCAAGTATGCATGTAAGTGAGCGTGTAAGTATATTAGTGTGCAAGCTAGTATGTAAGTTTGCATGTAAGTGAGTGTGCAAGTACATTAGTGTGCAAGCTAGTAAGTTTGCATGTAAGTGAGTGTGCAAGTACATTAGTGTGCAAACTAGTATGCAAGTATGCATGTAAGTGAGCGTGTAAGTATATTAGTGTGCAAGCTAGTATGCAAGTATGCATGTAAGTGAGTGTTTAAGTATATTAGTGTGAAAGCTAGTATGCAAGTATGCATGTAAGTGAGTGTGTAAGTATATTAGTGTGCAAGCTAGTATGCATGTACAGTAAGTCAGTGTGTAAGTATGCACAACTAGTAACTAGTATGCGAGTAAGCACGTGCATCTGGAAGTATAATTTTTGTCTTTATAGAAGACGTGTGATCTGCAAATTCAGTGCCACAGGAAGCACTGCTGAACACAAAGGCTAGTATGCAAGGCCAGAAGGCTAGTATGCAAGATTAGAGTGTTTATACTAGTGTGCAAACTAGTAGGCTAGTATGAAAGGGCTTGTGAAGTATGGACATATGCTAGTGCAAAAATGTTATGCTCTTTTGGTGTAGTTCTCTTACAAATACGCGTGTGTGCGAGTATGCAAGGGTTTAAGTGGGCAAGTATGCTAGCATGCAAGTATGCACATGTGGAAGTATGCTAGTGCGTAAGTATGCATGGGGGCAATTATGCTACAAGGCTAGTATGCAAGTATGCCTCTAGGCTAGTATGCAATTGTTAGTGTGTAAGTATGCTAGTGTGCAAGCCCTTTTGAAGTATGAAAGTATACTGTCTCAAAATTTGCTAGAAGGCAAGTGTACAAAAATGCAAGTGCGAGGCTAAGACTGGTAGGCTAGTATGCATTTGTGTAAGTATGCAAGGCTGCAAATACTGAAAGCTAATATTCAAGTAGGCATATAAGCTTGTGTGTAAGTGTGCTATTGTGCAAAATAGTGAGCTACTATGCGAGTTTGTGCGTGAGTATGGCTAGTAGGCTAGTACACGAGTATACTGGTGGATGAATGTGTTTTCTGCATGCATGTACAGTATTTGTGCAGGTAGGCTAGTATGCCAGGTTGCACTGCAGTGGAGGAACATTACATTTCCTAGATTCCTAGATTCATAGAGCGATTCAGCGGCGCTTTAGTCCTTTATTCTGTCCAGCTCACTTACCTGTTCAAACAGACCATCTTCCAAAGCTTCAACTTCCACGCCGGCAACATCATCATGCTCGTCATCTCGTAGGTCACTGACTAGCGGCATATAGCTGCATTGCATTCTGGGACTTTTGAGCCCAACACTTGAACGTCTCTGGAAAATGGCGAGTGAGAAAATAATCTCTTGGTCTTTTTTTTTTTTTTTAAGGAGATAATATCAAATCCTGACTGTTATCCCTTATGTTTGAGGTCACTGAAGATGTCAATGAAGATGTGATGTCAGTGAGATTTCCTGAAGATCAGCAGAAGGGATTGGCAGGAGGAAGCACAAAACTGAATAACGACACTGTGGTGATGTTTTCCCGATTAGTTTGCATGCTACGCTATTTGAGTGGCAGGAGTCGTATCTGAGAACTAGTTTCAATGGTAAAAACCTTGACTCGAGTTCCATCTCAGCCAGAAACCTACAGAAACTACAGAACAGACTCCATGCAGAGACGGCGGCCTCTAGGACCCTCGGTGTGACTTCGAGTAAACTCCATCGCTCACTCCATGGTGGGACTGGTGACAGCTCTATGGCTGATATAAAACGCTTCATCTGCTGTTGCTCAGAGGTGTATATGAAGGATTCATGAAGCCAATCTTCATTTCAAACCCCACCGTGTTTGTCTGTGAGGAGGTGTAGATCACACTTTCAGACTTTTCACACTTTGGCTAGCTTTTGCTAGCTTTTGCCAAAGGCAAAAGATCTCTCTCTCTTTCTGTTTCTGTCTCACTCTCTTTCTATATCTTCTCGGCGTGTCTCTTTTAGTCCGTGCCCACTGAGAAGGAAATCCAAGCCAGGATTCTCACAAGGCAAATAAACAGAAGGAGGCGTGCTGGGCAGTCAGATCTCACTTTTCGGCTAACAAAACACTAGTTAGCATGATTATATTTGACTAATGCTAATTCAGTGCCTAGTCATGCATTATCGTCGGTGCTAGCAAAGTTAGTCTTCACCGTAGCAATTTTAATTTGTTTATGTGGTGCGTCCACCATACAACTCTCTGTTACCATAGAAACAATACCGAGTGCGTTAATATAAACCTGTGATCTGACTTGCCGTCGGGACTCAGGACTGTCAGAGCTGCTGTCATATATAATAATATATAATAGCAGTGATAACAATATATAATAGCTGTGAAAATGGGCAAGCAATCAAATCCAAAATGATAGGGGAAAAATAAATATATATTTCTGAGCATAAATGTGTTTGGAGAAACACAAAGACAAACACACACACACACACACACACACACACACACACACACACACACACACACACACACAATAAAAAACATCACATCAGATGACTAAGATATTCAATACACTTCAGCAAGAGAGACGGGGTGACACTTAGCCCCATGTGGTTGGAAGAAAGTGGTTAATCACGCTGACTAAATGTTTTCGTGACAGACAGGGCCAGAGAGGAGAAGCAGTCTCCTTGAGATTTTAAAACTGATTCACAGTCAGAATCCGTAATCATTTAAAATTGCACTTTTGCTCTCATCCTTTTTTTCCCCCCCTTCTTAAGCAAAAGCTTGAGTATGTCATTCACCTGGTTTAAGTGCAGGGAACAGAGACAGCACGTTAAACACGGTGCACCAGATTGGATTGGATTGGATTGGATAGACAGACCGCCTAGACGCACACATTGCTTAATCCAATTTTAGATCCCTGACACCAACCTGAATATTCTGAAACACAGAAAATGACAAATGAAATATATTTCTATGTCTCTGCAAGTCGGGGGCACGGTGGCTTAGTGGCTGGCACGTTGGCCTCGCACCTCTGGGGTTCGAAGGTTCGAATTCTGCCTCCACCCTGCCTCCACCATGTTCTTCGTGCTTCGGGGGTTTCCTCTGGATACTCCAGTTTCCTCCCCAAGTCCAAAGAGGCTGATTGGCATCTCGAAATTGTCCATAGCGTGTGAATGTGTGTGTGATTGTGCCCTGCCATGGGTTGGCACCCCGTCCAGGGTGTCCCCCGCCTCGTGGGATAGGCTCCAGGCTCGCAACCCTGCGTAGGATAAGCGGTACAGAAAATGGCTGAAAGTGAGTATACATTGTTTCAGTTACATTGTTTTAGTTTTGTTAGTCAAACAAAACTAATAGCACTGGGCTCATCTGAGCTGCTTTAAGTAAAGAATAAAATGCTGTAATAGGAAAATAATCGCCAATGGTGCGGTGTGAAGAAGTGGCGTTACAGTTACCACCTCGATGTGGATTATTTTCCTATAACACCACGTCCTAAACGTCTTTATGCTACAGCAATAGGCCAACAAGTACGATATTTAGTCATTAAAGAACAAAACATAATACTTCTTATCCATTTATAGTTACATTTAATGTTGTGGAACATCTGCGACACAAGATAGTTCTTGTTATCACTTGTGTTACAGCAGCTATAACCAGTCATTCTATTAGTTTGACAAAAACGCAGCTTGTCATGTTATTGAGAAGTAAAAAAAAACTCCTCTCTCCTGAAGACTTTCCCCGGTCAGAAAACTTAAAGTTACAGCTTTACCACTGACTCTTACAAAAAGTTTACACTTGAGACCTCTTCTATGAATGTTAAATAAATGTTTCCTTACAGAAAATGTCACCATAGCAACAATTATAATTTGGTAAATAACAACACATTCTTTAATCTGCCATACAAGCCCTCGAGATGAATTGAGATGTTACTATAGAAATGATAATGGATGAGAACGAGAGCTTTGATATATAAATATAAATATAAACCTGTGATTTGCAACTCGACACCTTCTGAACAATCAGATTCGAGAATTTAACAGTGCTATGGTATAAGTTTATTTAATGAATATTCTCTTGTCAGAAATGCTTAAAATATTCTAATAAACATGACACCTCTCACCCTGTAAATCTGTTTGAGCCTATTTTCTTCCTGATGGGTATTCAACCCTGCGACTCTCGCCTACTCAACAGCTCCTGGCCTGAACTAATTATTAGGAATGTGCACTTATTGTTTTCTGATTATGGATTGGCTTCTGGTGGGTTGCTTTTAGGTTCTAGTGCAAATCTGAGTCTCCGTCCTCTCTGAGCTCCACTCCAGCAAAGTACTCATCCCAATTTACGATAATATGAGCTACGGTCCATTCCAAAATGATCAGGCCTATGCCCTACTCTCTGCAAATCTGAAGAGTCCTCAAGCATCGGAGGTTAAAAGTAACAGCCGTTGGGATTTTGCTCCACCGTTAACCAATCACTGAACCTTCTGTTATGCCTTAATTTATAACATAGGCTAACATGCAAATGATGACACATTTATTGTGTGATGCTAGGCATTTATGTTTTGTGTTATTGTCTTGCTGCAGTATGCTGTAACCAACATAAAAAGGTGGAATAAAGGCTATAAATAAACTTTAAGCTCCCAGTTGCCTTTTGTCCAGATGTAATAACACAACAAAGACTATTGGGACAAAAGTGTCCATCAAGTAGTGGGTTCAATAACAACTGTTTAAGGACCCATTCAAGTCATTGGTTTTCAATACTTCAGTTTAAAATGACCCTAAAAATGGCTGCCTTGAATGTTCTTGCCAATCAAATTGCTCCTGCATCGGCCTCATTTCAGAACAGACATCACAGACAATCATGAACCCTCTACTAGAACATGCATGAATACCTTACCTTTTGTTAGTGTTGGTTAGTTAAAACTTTAAATCTTTTAGGGGACTAAAATGAAAATCAAATTCTTTATCTATTTATTCGTACCTTCATCTTGGTCAGGGTTGTATCCAGGGACTATCCCAGGACTAAGGCCACAGGGCATCACACACACCTTCTCAAATACATTCACACTTAGGGACAAACCAGAGAGTGCCTAATCTGTCTACCGGCATGTTTTTGGACAGTGGGAGGAAACTTGAGAACCCGCAGGAAACCCACACAGACAGTAACCCGAGCTCAGGATCGACTCGTGGGCCCTGGAGCTCTGCGATGGAAACACTACCTGCTGCACCTGCATTCCAACTAACATCCATCATGAAGCCAACCACTTGGGTTTGTATTGTATGGTATGTTTGCATTTAATGCAATCAATTGTTGTTTTTGAATTGTTGTTTTTTGGTTCCCTTTATAGCAACATGCTGAGCGAGTGAAAAGGTAAGCAACACATATGAGAAAAGAATTGAGCTCAGATCCTCCCATTAACCTTGTTTTCTTGTGTGGAAGCACCTCTTCCTCTATCTTAAGTCGCCATCGCTTACAGGCTCTCAGGAGGCCTGCAACTAATTAACCTTGTGGAGGAAGCAGTGGAGGATTACGGATGAGAATGTTAAGCAACCTATCACACGCCAGTTGGATTACCATAAGCAACTTTCAAGTGGCTTAACCAATATTTGTCTGAACCTGCAGTGTGAGAACTTCATCCTTCATGAATTCTAAGTAACACGGGAAAAAGATACATGCCTGGAATACCAAAGACCGGGTCCTTTAGAAGGATGCATGATGTTGTTTTGGCAAATAAGAATAAAGACACAGGTGTCTTTGTAGCTGTGTTTCTACAAAGCTAAGAAAGTGATCACACCCAGATCTTCCATGGCTGTTTGGACAACGAGTATGAGATATGGCTTGGGAATTCTGTGACTGTCAAGTGCTTACATGTTCCTATAAAGTTAATTGATTCATTCATCTTCAGTAAACACTTTATCCCAGCCAGGGCTGCCGTGGATCCGGAGCCCATTTTGGGAACACACCTTAGATGGGATATCAACCCATCTCAGGGCGCCATGCACACACATTCACACCTAGGGGCAAATTAGTCCTTAGAGTCGCCACCTACCTCCACAGGGAGAACATAAGAAACTCCACAAACATATTAACCCAAGCTCAGGATTGACCCTGGAGCTGTAACACTTGAGCTACCCGCTGCACCAACTCGCTGTCCTCCTATAAAGTTCAATACTTATTTCCATCCATCCATTTTCTGCACCGCTTATCCTACACAGGGTCACGGGGAGCTTGGAGCCTATCCCAGGGGACTCAGAGCACAGGGCAGGGGACACCATCCAGGGTGTTTCACACACCACGGACAATTTAAAGATGCCAATCAGCCTACAACACATGTCTTTGGACTGGGGGAGGAAACTGGAGCACCCCGATGAAACCCCCGAAGCACGGGGAGAACATGAAAGCTCCGCACACACAGGGCACAGGCGGGATTCAAACCTCCAATCCCGGAGGTGCGAGGCAACCGTGCTAACCACTAACTTACCCTCAGATACAACCCTGGTCCTTAAGCTCTGATCAAGTACCTAAAATGATTTTAAAAAGTACACACTATCGTCATCGTCAGAGTTTCTCAACTTCGATCCCTGTGACCCGCTTACCAGTTTCACCATCTTCCTGTTCCAATGTGCCTGACCCAAATCGTGAAGGGTGATGAATCAGTTTTGGAGATAAGACACCTTGAATCTGTAAGTCATTGCGTTTCTGAGATTGGTTCTGAGAGATCCTACTTTGTGTCCTTTTACTGTATAAACGAATTCCTAACAAATGTAAACAGATGTGACGGGGAGAGACTGAAACCGAATACCCATCGTCAATGTAATCCATCTGCTGCTATGTACACTTATAGAGATCAGCATTCAGCTAGTTTGTGTGGTCAGAGTTCTTATCATGCTAGCTAACATTTGAGAGATTAGGAATAAAGCTGTTGTTAGTTAGGTTTAGCTAATGTTTTTCCACGTTCCTTGGTTCCTTGGTGAAAGAGGCACTAAATCATTGTGGGATCTGAGGCAGGCTGCTTTTTCTTTCATGAATCGTTCTTGTACGTTTAATTTCATACTTTATGTAAGAGTTTATCATTTTCTACTAACCCGAGTGAAGGATTTGAAGCTGTACTTCAACTTTTACCAGGTTATTTATTTGAATGAGTAATTGCATTTTTGCTTGAGTAAAGAATGTGGGTTGTGTTACCCCCATTGACTAGCATTCGTATCCGGAAAAGGTACAGGATAATAACTTTTTTTATTTTATTTTATTTTTTAATACTGTAGATGTGTAAAAGTGTAAAATGAGTCTAGACCACTTTAGCATATTTAGCATTGGTAGATCTTATCTGGCTCTGTCAGAGAGTGAAAGCATTATGCTTCAGCACGACTGAAGTTTCCTTATATACAGTATACACCTTCTCTGAACTGATCAGTTTTTACTCCTAGCTTGAAACCAAATAACAATAGAAGAACTTATTCTGAAAACAATTTCTTTCTAAGAATAAACATTGGGCCGCCACCCTGATGCTCGTTACCTTGTAGAGACTGAGCGGTGGCCAAGCTTTGATGTGTATGAGGCTAAATGGAGGATCATCTTTAAAGGGTGAACTGGTGACATCTCATGAAGTGTCGAAGAAGGGTGACAGCATGGAGACCTTCTGGGGCTCATACATAATGCTCTTTGTGTTCAGAGAGCTGGATATATGAGACGGGACATCAGGTGGATCGGGGATCAGAAATAAAGGAACGCTAGTTGTGGAGAGCAGAATCCGAGATCACAAAGAAGCGAAGAGTTTGCAAAGAGAGAAATTTTAGGGATCATATTATAGGTGACTCATTATCTATAAAGTATGCTACTGTGCAGGTCTTAAGCTTCTTGGAGACAAGTATGGTTACTTTTTCTATGTGACCTGTCTGCTTTGGTATTTCTAATAAAATACACCATAATATTTATAGCATTTTAATAAAACTGGTGGAAGGCGACAAGAGCAACTCTAGTCGTTAAAAGAAAAAAAAACGAAAGAAACTTCTTCAAACAATAAAATGCAAGTGTACAAGTATGCAGATATATAAGTGTGCTAGTATGGAAGTATGCTAGAATGTAAGGGGTTTAGTATGCAAGTGTACAAGTACACAAGTATGCTAGTATGCAGTTGTGTCTGTATGTGCGTAGTATGCAAGTAGGCAAATGTATGCAAGTGTGCAAATATGGTAGTATACTAAAGCATGCACCTTTGCTATTATGCCAGTATGCAAGTGTGCATAGTATGTAAGTGTTAGTTAGTATACCAGTATGCATGTTTGTGTGCAACTATGGTAGTATACTAAAGTATGTACCTTTGCTATTTTGCAAGTGTGCATAGTATGTAAATGTTAGTACGTTAGTATGCATCCATGTGTGCAAGTGTGCAAATATTCTAACATGCATATGTGCTGGTATCCAAGTATACAAATGTGCTAGTATGCAAGTGTGCAATATGGTAGAATACTAGCAGGCAAGTGTGCAAGTATGCAAGACAGCAAGTGTACATAGTATTTAAGTGTTAGCATGCTAGTATGGACAGATGGATAGTTTAGTTGGTTGGTTTTATGGCTAAATGGATGGATGGATACGCTGAAAGGTGACACAGTTAATGCACTGACAGACAGATAGTATATACCTATTCATACTATACACATGTAGTATGTAGTATATGCCTATAACACAGACTTTTATTATTGACATCAGTAGTTAAATGCACTTAAACCTGCCCTCAGATAAATGCGCTATTATGTAAAAAATTAATAAATATTTTGAATCGCTAGAGACTGCCGAAGGAGGAAGACAAGCACAAAGCTGCTAGGAAATAATGAGTACACCATGTAATCACTGATTCATACAAATGGATATGACGATGCTAATGTCAGTACAACCTCGGCGTTCCTCTATGAGAACAGAACATTTTCCATATCTTAATTTCCTCTTGCATCGTCATGTCAGATTGGCACTTCCACTTAACCCTCTGCCCTTCCCTCTGCTGAACGCCGTTCCAGTTCACCTCTACTCCCTTTCTGCTTTAGCCCGGCCCTGATTATCTCTCTAAATCGTTGATGTTGCCGTTTATCCTTTTGTCTGTGAAAGTAGATGAGCTGTGATGCTTTAATACTGCATGCAAGTGTGAGCTACTCTTGTCTGCATGTCTTATTAAATGTATTTTTACAAATTCGAAAGCCTTTCTCTGTGAAATCTTAGTGTTTTTTTTTTTTTTTTGAGCGAGTGCACTTGAAGAACCCTGTAGGCTTTCAGTTTAATAGAGCGCTGCTGAAATCCGTGCGCTGGACGGAAAAAAAAAAAGGAAAGGAAAAGAAAAGAAAAGAAACAAGGCAGTATGTTTTATCCTCCAGACAATGAATGCTTTTTAAAATAAACCGTGGCTTTTCTGCATACATCTCTCAGTGAGTGTTCGCTGGCTAATAGCTCGGGGAAAATCCTTTGTACGAGACTGTGAATTCTCAGATTTTGTTAGGGCAGTCCGTGATGCATTCACTCCATGACTGCTCTAGTCTTTTTTTTTTTTTTTTCCCCTCGCTGTTTGCTGTTTTCTTCTCTTTGACTAGAAGATGACAAGTGATTGGCTCCATCTCTGGATGCAGCTGGCAGCTTGTTAGAGCTTTTCTGGAGCGTGGCTAGCCCTCGCTTGGTGCCAGGATCACATTCATTTTTCAGCACTCATGAATATATTCTGTCATAGGTGATGGCCAAGTGCACTGCCATGGTGACACAACATGGGATCGGGATGCTCCGAAACCCAAACCCAGCCACAGTATTTGCCAACCTAATCCCGTGTCAAGTGCACAAGTGCATAAGAATATTACACAAGATAAAGTCGTTAAGCGATTGTATCTTTTTTTACGCAAGTGTGCAAATCCTTGCAACTTGATCAACTTGGCTAGGAATGGTTTTAAAAATCTGCAAAAACGAGACGATTTCAGCAATACGGATGTGACGTGGGACTTATATTGCCTTTCTCCACCTTTGAAACTTTGCGTCAGTGAGGCAACTGGATGTATCTGGTCATCTGACCTTCTTCAGAAATATTCAAAAGCAAGGTATTTATTTATATATTATAGAAATAATGGGTAGCATTGCTGCCTCACGGCTCCCAGATGTTTTTGAATATGTCATATAACTAATTAAAAATCCTTCTTTTCATGATTATATTTGTCATGATAAGGTTGCATTTGTGTGCGTTTCTGTTCGTTTTAATGACCACATGACTGAGGAACATCACAGCAGAATCGAAAGATAATAAAAGGATGATGCAGCTAGGTCTGAGCCACAACCTGAGACTTTCAATGAGACCATTGTTTACCAAATGGAGCTGCCTCCGGTCTTTTGTCTGGGAAAAAAAGCACGCGCAGTGTGTGTGTGTGTGTGTGTGAGTGCGAGTGTGTGAGTCAACTCCGACTACCGCACTCAGAGGGAAGAGCATATGTCTGCCGTGGCCTTGCAACCTCACCACCTGAGAGGGCCGAGTGCAGAGAGATGGAGAGCTGCCCTGAGAAAACAAGAACAGAGTAAGAGAGCTGCAAACTCAGAGAGAGAGCGAGAGAGAGAAAGAAAAGCCCCTGTAATGAAAACACCAGCTGTCACGGGGTGTCGTGTAGCTCACTGAAGTGGTGTGAATGGTTCCGTGCTGATAATTCACTGTGATGAGTCTGCAGCGCAACGCACACACACGCACAAGCACGCACGCCGACTTCAGTCAGGAAGAACAGAGCGCGCTCAGCTCACCCTGAACCCTCAATGCTAATGTCGACATGACACCTCAAAGGAAACGCTCCCCGTGCTTCGTCCCTATCACGCCGTCCCAGATCGCGACGATTGCGCTCAAGGTTATCTTGCATATTGTAGAAAAATCCTCCTATATTGCTGCCGTAGTGCAGATAAACAGGGAAAATAAATGACTCCTATTACAGCAGAACATGAAAGGTGTCTCAGTTTTGCATTTTTTTGTATTTTTGTGTTCGCCGATGAAACACATCTTAAAGCTTCTCGTTTTTATCGCTGGATTATTCTCAGGGTGGGCTGATACAAATGGACCAGAAGGCCGTCACTAAAGGGCTTCATTTTTGGCATCAGATTATTTGCGCTTGACAAAATGATTTTGGATTTTTGTTTAACCAAGTGAGGTGCACCTTAAGAACGGTGTGTAGAAACGACAAGTGAGGTCGGGGCTGATTTCTTTCTAGCCCAGACTGTAAATCCAGGAAGCCTATCAGTAACAGTCGTGCCACGTGATTAGACAAGAGTGACACGGCCTCTCGATTTGGTCTCCATTTGGGCGCCTTCTTAACTGACACGTCGTCACGTACAATTATTGTAATGAAAGCAAACAGTGTGGATTTTTTTTTACTCTATCATCATGTTTTCTTCCAGAATGCCCGTGGTGGAGAAACTAAAAATAGATAGACAAAGCACATAGTCAAAGTAAAATATAACAGATGTAATGCGTTGCTTAATCCTAATAATTTCATTGTCAAGCCTCGCATGTAATATCATGACCACCCACCGCTGCTTATTCTTCTTCTTATTATTATTATTATTTATAGCTTCTGTTTTGGACTTACTATCAACTGGAAGCAAGTTTGCTTAAACTGGAGAAGGTGGAGTTCATTCGAAGGGTACTGAGTAGACACAGAGCACAGCTTAGCCCTAGAAAACTGACCACGAGAATAAAAATTAAAGGATGAAGGCGGTCCCGATGTGCTAATCTAGCAGGAGGCCCAAAATTTGGAATTTGAATTTGGCGTAACACACTGAGGAGAGTACTATCCGCCCACTTCCGCATACATAAGCCCATGTTTGGCTAGTGATTGATATGGGAAAGTGAGTATGCCAACACTCCCTCAGTGAGAACATGGCTAATTTTGCTCTCTTGGCCTCCTGGCCACGAATGGCTGTGGCATCTTCAGGAGTCGAAATTAGGCGACAGGGTGAAAGCTTTTCTCTTGCAGTGTTCAAACTTTTTAGCTAATTTTATTTCTCTACAACGCTATGTTACTTACGCTGCAATTGCTCCTTGGACTGTACACAGATTGCAACCATGGACCAATCACAGCAGAGTATGCAAATAATATGCAAATATAATCTTTGTGTGATGTAAAAAATCTTTGATGCTAAATGGTTTCTAAAATGATGGAGGATTCTTGTTACGGCTAATGTGAAGAAACCAGATTAAACCCATTTTCTCGCTGATGATGTTGTCTAAAACGAAATACTATGAAGTCAATTTTCACATTATAGTCTCTTTAAGACTACTCATACACAACCCAGAGTGCGATCTGCATATTAATGACATTTGCTAATTCATGTCTGTCACTTTTCCACATGTTTAATTGCCATTCTCCTTGCTTTCTCCTTCTCTGCTGTACTCGTTATTGAATCATTACGCTATTAATAATAATGATGATGTGATGACAAGCTCCTGAATCAGAATAATGGTGCAGCGGCATCCGAACGCCTGGAGAGGCAGCAATGTGTGGAATGAGCCGCTTCTATCCAGACTGGGGGGGGGACATAACTGTTGCTACTTGATGTTTAAGTAAGGAATAAACCACTTAGGGCAATGCTGTTGTAGGAAAATAATCAACGGCAGGGTGTTGTGATGTCATTACCACCCGGAAGTTGATTATTTTCCAATATTCTGAAGGAATAAGGAAGGTGGTAGTTGAAATTGTTTCTTCTATTAAATGTCAATCGTAACTGTGCTAACGATACCAAAGGCTAACAAGTCCACCTGTGACATCACACAAGCTCTAACTTTCTAAGACGGATCATTAAGAAACAGTACCGACCAATAAATTAACACTGTATTTTTTAAATTAACACAAATATTGGAGTTTTCCATTAAAAGCTTCTTTGAAGGACGAATGTGTTGATTTATACTGTATCAGAAACAAACCCCTCATATTTCCTCGTTGGTTCTTAATTCTGTCTTGGAGATACTTCAGTGTAGAAGCTGCAGAGCTCCGTTTTCCATTTTCTTTCTCTGGCCAGCTTCAGTTTACTTAAGGCTTCTTTGCAGCCGGACAGAAAGAGGTGACGTGGTTCAGTTCTCTTGAGTTTTAGAACGGGTATTCTAGATGGAATGGAGCTCATTTTGGTTCTGTTTGAAGGATGGACAAGGTTTGTGTCCCAATTTCATGCGACTCAGGGAGCCTCCATTGGGGCATGGCTAGTCAGCTAACCTCCAGCCGACCTTCGTTCTCTTTGTCTCTCCTTTTCTCTGAGTTTTGCTTCACTTACTCTTTCTCCCACAGTTAGCACAGATCACCGCTGGGAATCCTAAGTGCAGGTTGGAATGGGCTTCCAGGTTTTGACCAGCATGCTTAAATTAGCTGACAGAACTGCCTACGGACACTGAGATGAAAGAACATATTAAAATGTATGGGGAAAAAAATAGACTTGATGATTGTTATACAAAGAAATGTTTAGGGATGCTAAAGTTAAATGGTGTTTGCTAGTTAGCATGATAGGGCTAGGATGACTTTCAGTCATGATGTCGTTGTTAGTGGTAGCATATTATCGAATGCAAAACTGTGCTTTAGCATACAGTGTAAAATGGCCTAAATGTGTCTTTTTGATTCGGAGTCGTTATTTAGGCAGACCACATCAAACCAAAACAACCAGTCCGTGAGAATCTGAGCAAGGTGTTCTTCTGCTTGGTTTCTTCTTGGTCCACTTCCAAGTGAATTTCTGTGATTGGACTCTAAGCATGCGTCTCAATCAGCTCCCTAGTTCACTAGTCCGGGTACTGATCAGGGAGTCGGCCATTTTTGTCTTAATCGCAAAATCCTTTTACAACGCGAGTACGTGGTCATCATGTTGCCGGAAATTGACTCATCGGTGTCCCAAAGTGTAGTGAGCCAGGGTCCTTACCAGTGCCCCGACTCGTGTACACTGTATACTGATTCACCACCTAGGGAGCTATTGAGCTTATTGAGACGCACCTTAAATCGACTCGACCGCAGAAACTGAACCAAACATGCCATGTGTTTTGGGGTTTTTTTTCCTGTAGATTTCGCAAGCTGATAAACTGAGCTGTGAGACCCGAACCGAACCAAAGCACAGAGCTGTAGTGCTACAGACATGCCATGTTTCGTGGATATTTGGATTTAACAGTCGTTTACATATCTACATAAGAAAAAACAACAACAATGGGAATAGGGAGTGTGTTTTTCAAAATCTCAACACTTATGTATTTCAAGGCTACTGCTTCAGGTTTCTGCTTCAGGCTACCAAAATGAATAAGATCAAAAAGCACCCTGCGAAAAAAATCTAACTTGATCCGACCAGCTACTAGCTACGAAAACACAGGCTGAGCCGGTCAAACCATATTTGTCAGCCGGTAAGTGCCGATAGAAAGGTTTCTGAATTGCAGATACTAATGCTACATCGTGGACAAGTTGTTTTTAAGGAAATTCAATAACACACCTGATTCATTTAGTCAAGTAATAAGCTGGAAAATAACTTACCAGGTTAAATAGATGGTCTACCAGCCTAACCAGATCAGCCTGTGTTTCGATTATTGTAGGCAACATTTATTACTGCGATAGATTAATTATGTAATATGTAGTTAAAGGTTTTTGGACCTTCACTGTAATTCCTTAGCAACTTTATCAGCTGAACCGTTGAGCCAGCTGTAGGTTCCACTGTTTATCTTACTCCTGGCTCAAGGTTTTAAGGGTATAAGCCTTTTTTTTGCTAAAAATCAATGCCTTGTTTAGCTTGAACAGACAGAGCCTTTGATTGCCTTGAGCGCTGATGTATATGTCTCCATGGGATCTTCTCTGACTTTTTCTATTAGAGACATTTTCTTGATATTGGGCTGAAAAGCCTCAGTACAGTCTAAAAAACAATTCTGTATGAGCCTCATTCTTTAAAACCTTATCTTGATCTTTGACCTGCTATATTTGTTATCTCCAAATGTGCTGAAATAAGAGTCTGTTAAACAGTTAACTGTTTAAACAGGTAACTGTTAAACAGTTAACTGTTTAACTGTACTATAGATACGTGATACTTTACTGTGGCTCAAGCCTGGTTTGCTGATCTGATTTTCAGCCTGAGTTTGCTGTTGCACTGTAAAACTGACTAAATCACCAGTGATTTAGTGCCACGGTGACCAAAGACAGCCAATGGCAAAGTTCTGGCAGAGTGAGAAATCTTTTATTAAAATCTCAGAGTGTGAGTGTTGCAAAAACGCTTGTCTAAAAGCCCCCAATAGCAGGACAGCATAGGATGACCCAAAACTCACAGGACAGCTACAAATACGTAAGCAGAAATGACGAAATGTAAACAAATCACTCTAATGGACCGAAAAAAAAAACCCTTATTACTTCAAGTTCACTTTGTAGAATGTTTCTGTTTATGTAAGCAGAACACAGTCATTTTCTTTAAACACACAGGTCTATCGTTAGAGGATCTTTATTGTATAATCTGACATGGAGAACTGTATCATACAGTCTGTTATAGAATTCATCCAAGATTTTATTCAGATCGGCTCATACAGTGTGACAGGTAATAATCTTAAACGACAACTTAACCCTTTTCTCACAGCACACAAATCGACTTACCAGACATTTTCAATCAGTATAGACAAATGAATTATTTGATCACTGCAAGTCTGTTATAAGATTAGGTAGTACACTGTTGGGTTTCTGTGCGTAGAGCACAGTGACTCTGTGTTTAGCTGCTGGGGAGCAGGGTGATAGGAAAGGGGAGGGGTGTGAGGCAAGGTAAAACAAGAAATGTTTAAGAAAAACTGCAAATTCTTAAAGCCCTGAGTGTCTACTTTCATATGAGCCATTAACCACTACTGTGGACTGTGACGTCACAAAAAAATTCAATGCTGAACATGGACATCCAAAAAAAATAAATAAAAAATCACAGTGGCTTAATTGTGAATGAAAGAACATGTTAGGCTATATTCATGATGGCTTTATGTTAGGTCGAAATTAGCTTATAGAATTCATTCATTGTCATGAATGAATTCATGAATGAATTCATTGTCATGTCATTATGCTAATTGGCAACGTTAATTGTATTCATTGATGTATGACTCAGCGGTATTAAAGACATGAACAAATTGAGAACATGCTAACATCAAGACTCAAGCCTGAGATAAAAATCCGTACACATAAAATGAGTAATTCAGCGGGTCTATGACTTTGCTAGCAGCTAAAGTGACTGTAAGAAAAACTAACAAAAAGGTTTTTGACGAACTGAAGCAGGTGTGGATTCGCCTAGGGTTCAGAAACACTTAAAGAAACCCAATTTAGGACTCATTTGAATCATCCCTTTACTCCATTTAAGCATGTAATTTAATATTATGGGAATTTATAATGAGACACTTCTAATTTATGAGCACATTGTGTCATTTTTGACTCGTAAATGCCTCGCGGTCATCATCAATAGCACGCCTGTGTGGCTGGGAGGGAGAGCTGTGCGTGAGAGAGATGGCTGTGTCAGCTTTAATTGGCCTCAGGTCTAGCTAAGTATGCAACGATACAATTAAGCCATTCTCATTTTTCAGAATGATTGCCTTTTCACAGACAGAGCTCTAATAGCTAGAGCTATATCTGCAGCAGCACAGCGTCTCCCGTTTCAGATGGACAGTCTCGAGACGATGTAAAGCGAACAACGTTCAGAGAGACCTAAACCTTAGGGTGAGTACAGTAGGCTTATGTGTATAAGATAAGGGTAAATAGCTCTGCTCGGTGAGGAACAAGTCTGTGAGAGCCACTTGTGTGGGCAGACAGCCACTATTGGTGGTGTTAATTTATGACAGAAAATCACACACACTCTACGGTTATGACAGACACTGAAGGAGGGCTAAACAACTGTGGCACCGATGGCAGATGTTCCTCACACCCGGCCAAATCTATTCATAGAACCTCCGGCACTGCTCTGGATCTCATAATGCGAATCTCATCAGTCCAGTGTGTGAAAGATACATTTAAAACAGCCAAGGATTCAATCTGATACGATTCAGAGCTGTTTTTACTTATTTATTATGATTCATTATGATGCAAAGTGATTCATTTAAATTAGTTTCCGTTGGGTCCTTTAGGTCGATAAATTATTTTAAACATAAACTTGAGCAAAAAACTGAGAGTCAGTTTGGTGAAACATTATGCCTCTGTTGTTTAGGGTCACATTACACTGAGAGAAGTTCTCCATCGTCCTCTGCATTCCCCTCCATCACCCCCATGCTGAATCCCCAGTCAGATCAAACTGGGCCAGAGACAGCTTCCTGTCAGGGTGAGTCAGGTTAAGTGTAGCTGAAGATCCTCAGTGGCTGTAATTTCATAAGCAGCAAAGAGAACGCTGTCTCTGTTCAGCTAATGTGATTACTGCTATTTCCCCATGCGGACCAACGCACACGCTAATCTAAAAAGAACACCTGTGCCTCGCCAAAATGCAAATAAACGGAGAGGCAGAGGAGCTGTGCACGTTCCAACAGGACCGGAGGAGACCCCTGGTCTCAGGTGACCTCTAGGGAGAATGGGGTGTGTGTAAATGGTAATGAAGTTTTATTGGCGAAAATCATCATGGAATGTAGAACATGAATTGATCTGGTGGTTGAGAGGAGGAGTAACAGTGAGGAAGCAGTTTTCCCATCCAGACAGGAAATTGTCTAGAAACCACACCAAAAAACAAGAGGCATCGAACAAGAGGCGCCTGCTTCCCTAAGCGGCCGTTAGATCAGATATCAGCAAGACAGAACTGGACCGTCCGATCCCATCTGGCCAGAATCATCCACCCCCACTTCACGCCATGACTCTCAAATCTTGAATCAGGCAACCAGGCTAAAAAAAAACAAACAAAAAAACAGATCTCTCAATGGAAGATGACTTTGAGTCACACCTTTAAACATTCACTCCCCAAGCTGTCTGCGCTGAAGAGTTACACCCTGCCCGGTTGAAGTGCACTTTGTCATGGCAAGGAAAGGAGGCGAGGCAGCCTATAAACCTGCTTTATTGCACAGCAGAGAGGCACTTCGACAAAGAGCACGGTTTTTTTAATGAACGGCCCAGGTGCCTTTAGCCATGCACACAGAGAAACAGAGAAACTGCTCCTGCTCCTCCCTTTGCCAGACTCCCAGTGTTCCACTGAGCCACAGTTTTAAACGGCCAAATGTTTTACGGCAGCCATGACGCAGGAATGGGTTTACAGTACCATCGTATCCCGTTTCAGCTCCAGCAGCTTCACTTCACTGACGAAAGCAAGGAATTTAATTTGCATTTTAACTTCATGGACATAAAGAGATTTCTCAAGCATTTTGTGAGCCATAAACTACATCTAGTGGTTAGCACTGTTGTCTGGCACCTCCGAGGTCGGGGGGTTTGAATCTTGTGTACAGGGAGTTTGCATGTTTTCCTTGTGCTTCAGGGGTTTCCTCCGGGTACTCCGGTTTCCTCCCATAGTTCAAAGACATGCGTTGTAGGCTGATTGGCATATCCAAATTGGCACCCCATCCAGAGTGTCCCCCGCCTTGTGCCCAGAATTCGCTGGGATAGGCTCCAGGCTCCCCGCAACCCTGTGTAGGATAAGCGGTCCAGAAAATGGATGAATGGATGGATCCAGTACATCATCACACTCTTCACACGAGGCTTATGCAAAGTCGATTCAGTCAAGTCATTTACCTTCAGTTCAGATTGATCCTGGTCAGAATTCGGTCCAGGTTCTGAGTCAAAGGTTATTATAAACCACACACCTTTCGACTTTCCAGTAATATAATGGTTACAAATATTGGGAGCAGGGGCAAAAAGAGTGGGTTATAAAATGTGACTAGTATAAATGCAACCATGAAGGCTTTTTTTGTTTCGCATAGTATGCGCCACATTTATCAGTCATTTAGTAAAGTGTAAATTGTGTGTACACCAAACCGAACTAAAAATGATCACCTTCTTTAAAAGGTTTTGCTGATTTTCTTTCAAATCATGTTGATAAATGCTAATCACCCATAAATTCCCAGCCTAGCTGATTTACATTTAGCCACTCCCACAAATTTCCATGACAAAATCAAAAAGGTGAGAGCGCCTTCTAATCGTGGCATGCGCTAAATCTTCCAGTAATGCAGCTCAGCCACCGCAGAGCGTCGGCTACCATAGGCACACACTGACTCTTCTTCCTTTTATTACCGTTGTCCTATTTTCATTTATGGTTTTGTTTTGGATTGGATTCTTTAATTGAGTTTCACAAAATATTTCATTTTTATGAAATTGGGGTATGTAACTTAACAACCCAGAAAAAATGCTCGCATGCAGCTTATCTGCAGCACCTTCTGTATACTGAATATCAACATTGTGGCACAAGCATAGATTGCATAGCAATGTATCAAATGTACACTTGAATGCTTGGCATCAAAGCCCAACTCTACCACTATGCTGTTCGAATGAAATAAGTGTGGGCTTTTCACAACATCTGATTAGACTTACTCGGCTCACAAAACTGATTTCTTCTCTGCAAACAAATTGTTCAATTGTTATTATTTTGTCTTCTGGGAAACATGTAAATATCTTAAGTGGCTTCTGAAGGGCGGTACTAAATGAAAAAAAATAAGATCTTTAAACAAAATAATATCAATTTACACCAATCATCCTGTTCAAAACTTTTCACCCCCCTAGTTCTTAATGTGTTCTTGAGCATCAGTGAATGTTTGCACCTTTTGTAATAGCTGTGTACGAGTCCCTCAGTCGTCCTCAGTGTGAAAAGGTGGATCTCAACATCATATAGCCGCTGATGGAAAGGGGTCAAATATGCAGGAGATGCTGGAAAACTAAAGAATGTGCAGGACCTGGAGGATTTTTCTGAAGAACAGTGGGCAGTTTAACGGCTCAGGACAAACAAGAGACTCATGAACAAGTATCACAAAACATAAACGCAGTCGATGATCATCCAGGTAACGACACGCAGTTTGAAGTAGTTCATTTGTGTAAATTCAGTTATTATTGTGTCTTGTGGACTATATGTAAACATCCGTTATGTGAAATTGTGAAATAGCTTATTCAGGGCAGGACTAAATAAAAAACAAAATGCGATTTTTACGATCCCTCTTATTTTTTTAATTATTAACATGTAAACTTATGACCTCAGCTGTACGTATGAGGCCCAGTGAACGTTCATGAACTTGCAAAAAGGAAAAAGTGAATCCGATTGTCCAAGATGGCCCCTATTCAGCTACATGATGAAGTTTTGCTTATGTTTATAGATGACAGAGAGTCATACAGTGCCCTAAACCAAATTCATATGCTGTTTGAGGCGTATACAATATTTATGGGAGAGATTTTCAGTGAAATAGATTTCTATTATTGTTAGCCTCATTAAACTCACCGCTCCAGGTTGGGACACCAGCTGATCTACTATATATGCATTCAGGGAAAAATTCTGCAAATTTGATTTTCTGCCAAGCCGCTCCTTGAACGTGAATGAATATTTGAATATCTACAGAGTTACTGCTACGTGCATTGCTCTGGAAGTTTGCAGCAGCAGGGCAATAAAAGTGTGAATGCCTCTGATAAAAGCGAAGCTTTAGGACACAATGAAAAAAACATTTGAGACAGGTGGAGGATGTGCTGGCAGACTTCAAAGCTACGACACTAAGACAAGAGGACAGCGGCGCATGAAACTTTAATGGAGCACTTTAAAACTTAAATTAGAATCAAAACCGCTTCAAAACAACGGAGGAATCTCTCGGACGGATAGCCGATCATATAGAATGCTCTTTCTGCTAAAATATATATCCTCACATTACAAATCCGATTTGGCCTGAAGTATGTGTGTTTTTTTTTTTTTTCTTAGCTGTTGGTGCTTTGATAGTCTGTTATGAATTATAAACAGTGGCAAATGGAAAAAAGAACCAAGAGTTTTCAAACAATTCTGCCATTGTTTTATTAATGCTTCAATGTGTGCCTGGAGCTGTGGATCTATTTGTAAGAGAAATTGGGAAAGGAATATTTCTCTTCGCGCCCTGAAGAGAAGTGGAATTCATCGGGGAGAACTTTGCAACAGGATGGTGATGAATGCGATAGATTTGCCGGAAGAGCCAGTGGAGCAATTAGAGCAGAGACATTGATTAGGAGAGCAGGAGTCTCATTGGCTCAGGTCAGTCAGGGCTGCGAAGAGGATTTTCTTCAACACCATTCACCCATTTTACATTTACTTCTTTTTTCTTCCTTTGGCGATCGCGTTTGTCCAGTCTGAGAACAGAAGTATTAAAGGAGCTGATGGTACAAAATGCCGTCCCATCAGGTCACTAGAAACGCGTTCGAGAACAGAAAAATTGAAAATGAATCAGTAACGGAGTGGTGTGATGTGGGGCAATGTGAAACCATCCTGAACCCAACCGAACTATTACCATCTCGACGTTATAAATAAAAATAAAAAGATCTTCCAATGTGTGTATAAACAAAAATGGTTAACATTAATGTCTAAAATTATGTGATGATGTTGCCCAAAGTGATAGAAAATATCATTTTTAACAAAATATATCAATAATCCTGACACATAATTGAATTCGGACTGTTGCATAATGCAAGTTTTGTGTAGAATAGCCAAAAGAAATCAACAGAAATCATCCAGCCATTCATCCAGTTTCTACACAGGGTTATCCTGCACAGGGTTGCAGGGAGCCTGGAGCCAGGGGACATCCTGGACCGGGTGCCAACCCATCACAGGGTACAGTCACGCACCCATTCACACTACGGATAATTTGGAAATGTCAATCAGCCTAGAACACATGTCTTTGGACTGGGGGAGGAAACCAGAGTACCTGGAGGAAACCCCCAAAGCACGGGGAGAACATGCAAAGCCCGCGCACACAGGGCGAACGCGGGATTTGAAGTGATGTACATCTTATATTTTCCCTAAAACAGCCACATATTGATTATACATAATGCAAGTGTGTACACTATTCATGAAAGGAGAAACTAGAAATGGCAAGTCCTGAAGACTTTCCCATGGTGCAAAACATAAGAGGACACTGACACTGGAGACTCCTTCCATAAATGTGAAATGAACATACAGTATATGTGAATCATCCACCATAAAGTTATTACTATAGAAACAACAAGTAATTAGAAACTACAGGACGACTGTAAGCGCTGTGTTGCTTTTAGGGTTATTTCTATTACTAAAGCCTTATTGTCTCTTTCCAGACAGAGTGTAGATTACTGATAATGAGAGTGCTAAAACCGCGAATTTTTATCACTGCAATATTGTTTCGCGAAACTGATATGCATTCGCAGTCTAGTCAGATAATGAATGGTTAATTCAGCTTTTAATATTGAGGGCCACGCTTCTGTTTAAGTGGCACATTACATGACTGTAAAGTACAGAATTAAAATTTCATTGGCGTTACTGTTCATATTTATTCTGAATTATGCATGCGGCTGATGTATTATTCATAACGCTACAAACTATGCATCTGATTCATAAGTAAAAATCTCTAAATCTTACAATAAATACCCAATTAAAATGAGTTGCTTTGAAAAGCCTGGCACGCAATGAGTCGACAAATCCTGTTTGACTGAGACGGCCAATTTGAATTTCCGACTGGGAAAAAAAAAAAAAAAACACAAGAGCTCCCGCGTTTAGGAGAGAACCCCGAAAGCTTGAGATCGGATCAGACACGTTTTAATGAGCGCACGCAGATTAGGAGTCGAAAAGGCTAAACGTGTTTGGGATGTTTTTCTCCGCCTGAAAGTCTCAAATGCAATGAGCGCAGTGGAAATGGGTGGAGATTTTGCATCTGTGCCTGTCCTCAATAACATGTATAAATATTAAAGTGTTTGTGTATGTTGAAAATAAAAATAATAATAATAATAATAATAATAATAATAATAATAATAATAATAAAACATTCTAATAAATTCTTGTCATCATGCAGAGTGCTGTCTCAAAGCGCCCCTTTAAAATCAAATCAATATCCTCAGCTTTTAAAGGAAATGAAAATCCTATGCGTCTCTTTCGTGTTATTTATCTTTCCTTTGGATCTGAGGATATCTGCTCTGTGGGATCTGGAACACGTATCTGCTTGGCTCGCTTGCGCCACAACGTTTTCATGGCTGTTCCTTTGAAAGCGTCCCTCACTGTTTGAGGGACATGAGAGGGAAATGAAAGCCTCACTTCTTCTCCAGTCTGTGCATTTACCTAATTATGCTCTATATGTGAATGGAGGACAGAGGAACACTCACAGAGCTGCCTCACAGCCCGTCTCCGTTTCCTGACGAGATTTACGTTGAGCAGTATGCCTAATAGCCGTACTCTCTCTGCCTCTTTCTGTCCTCATCTCTCTTTCCCTTTTCCTTTCCCTCACAGACGCTCTTTCATCCTGTAGTTAACTATGTCAGTAACATCTTTCTGTCCCTTGTTTGGAACGATGATTAAATAGATTGTCACTGCAGGTGTGTGTGTGTATAGGTGTATATGCAAGCAGAGAAATAATGACTGACTGGCTTTTATCCCACGCTTGGGTGTATGTACCTGTTAGTCATCTCAGACAGTCCGAACCCAGCAAAACACACTGCAAGTCCTCTCTTCATCCCTGAAGGCTGCTACATAAAGAATCAACTGCTTGGTGGCTCATTTGTGCCTTATACCATAGCGCAATTCTGATTGGTTGTGGGTGTTGATTCATTTTCCAGAACAGCAGCTCTGTGATTAGTTCAAGGACTACAGTATATTAATGCACTCATTATAATATGCGACAATTTCTTTTGTAAAAACATAAATAGGGAAATTTATGGTTGACGCATCATTACAAAATGTGTGTATTGTGTGTAATTGTTGATATGGTGACGTTTTGTTTAAGAAGACATCATGTAACATTTATGGAAGGAGTCTCCAGTGACAGTGCTTCGGATCAGTCAGACGTAAAGCTGTAGAGCTTTTTTGTCATGGAAGTGTCTTCAGGACAGGAGTTTTCTCGGTAACATGAAACGTTGCCATCGCATAAGTGATAACTTAGACGTTCCACAACATCAAATGTAACTGTATATATGGATAAAAAGTATCACGTCCTTCTTGAATAAGTCAAATTCTGTTTGCCTTGGTAAAATGATGTGGTATAAGAGTGTAACAGGGAGCTCAGAGACACAGAGCAAGGATCCATGAGCACAAGGTTTATTGTGGCAAAAACAGGCAGGGTCAAAACCAGATAATCACCCGTAACAATGAACAAATCCAAAAACAGAATCCAGAAACAGACGCAGCGTTCCGATTTGCCTACTCTCCGTCCTAAATAGTATCCGAGTTTAGAATTAGTGTGCCATAAATGGTAGTATGTTGAATTGAGTATCCTAAATGCGCCTGTGTGGGCTACGATTTCCGGTAGATTTTTGCAGTGCTGATCTGCGGACACCTTTTCAGATAATATCGCCAACAACTCCTTGCGTGAGGGAGGGAGGAGTTTTGTGACAGTTTGCTTCGTCAAATTCAGCCTGCAAACATGGAGGACGAGTGTAACGTCGGTGATGTGTCTTCATTATTTAAGTGTAAGAACTTATACACTAACCAAAGATTTTTTTTAAAGAAATAATGGATGAGGAGTTTACGGTGGACAGTGTGCGTAACTAGGCGACAACGTTCTCTTCCATTTAACACCATGGAGTGTTAGTATGTCCCAGTACTTGCTACACACTCAAAAGTGTGTACTTTTTCTGGAGAAGAAGGGTCTGGGCTAGATGTTACAAAGAGGAATTAAACACAATTATTGGAAAATAACAACTTTGTGGTGGTAATAGTAAGAAGAAAAAAAAACATTGTTGATTACCTACCTACAACAGCATGCCCCTAAGTGTTTTATTCCTTACACACAGTCTCATTATCTCATTATCAGTATTTTATTATCGCATGATTATACCTCTTGACCACTCAGCCCATTAGGTTATTACTAATCCATTTGCTAACCTTAAATATCAGGATAGTCCTCATGTAAATCTTATGTAATTGTTAGCATTGGCAAATTGCTGTGGCATAAGAGGTATTCAGTATTACACCACCTCATCATGTTTTCTTCCTTACATATAAACCAGAACATGGCTATAAATATGTCATATCAACTAAGCCACTTTGTGCAATGAACATGGTTTAGAGAGAATTTGGTTATAAGATGATTCAGATTCCAGATGGAATAACGTGTGACAGACAAGCCATTCAAGCCTGAAGCATCCACTCTGGGCTTAATACTGTAAAAGTAAATCATTTTCTTTTTTACTCCAACTTTGAAAGCGGCATGTAAAGAGTCAGTTTGAGGAATGAAAGCTCTCCGCTGATGCTGTGCTCTTTTGACAGGCAGATGCAATGATGCTCATCTCACGCCTGAGATGCACATTTACACTTCAAAGCCTCCCATGTGTTTGTTTAAGATCTCCAGCCTGCATGTATTCATGGAGGGAGGTACAAAGAATATATAAATAAATTAATAAAAGATAACAAATGCAAACAAAATGAAAAAAAAACAACAAAACAAACAAACAAACAAAAAAAAACCCTCAATTTTTTCCTGTTAACATTTCTAAGGCATAAATGCATGTTTAATTCAATTGGGTATTTCTATATACACTATATAAAATAAAAGACAGGTGCCAGATTCCATTATTTTACTACTAGTATATTACTATGTAGACCTGTGTATGTACTATTGTACAATACAGAATCATACTGTATCATATTACACAGTAAATCATATAATGTTGATATCTTTGATCTGTCATACATTAATGACATATCAGGGTGTGTAACAACTCAGCTCGTAGAGGCACTGGTTACAGGTGCACATCATATTGTCTCAAAAGCGATATACAGTATGCACCATTTTCACTGAATATATTCAGAAGACTAGCGGCATTGTGATAATTCTCACAAAAAGACTGCTTAGCATTAAGTAGCTTATTACACCAACCTACCACAAGAGAAATTACGCGATACCATCGTCCAAAAAGACCTCAAATGAAACTGTAATATTGCCAAAATGATGAAGAAGGTCCACCAGTGCGTGCACTCAGTCTGCTGGTCCAGTTATACACAGCCATAATAGAATCAGCCATCACATCCTCCGTTTCCGTCTGGCTCGGTTCTGCACCATCAAACTTTATGCGGAAATTACACTGCATTGTGCATTGTGCAGGGAACATCTTCGGCTGCGATCACCCTCCATTCACTGACATGCACTCCACGAGGATGAGTGGAAGAAAGCAGGGAATGTTATATCCAAGTAGACCCAACCTGACACAAATCTTTAAGGACTAGGAGTAACTAAGACTCAGATTCTGAAATAAATGACTTGCAGACATTTCAAGCTCTTTATACTGGCACTCACCAAAACTCAGAGCCTTGAAACTAGGACTTGCCAAAATGCAAGGACATAAATATTGAGACTAAGCAGAATCAGAGTCTAAAGTACTTTGACTAACGAAAAGCTTTAGCCTAAAATCTTGGATTTATCAAGAGTTAAATCCCCAAAGGCTAGGATTACCCACAATTCAGTGCAATACGGTCTGATATTAGCCAGGAATTGGAGCCCTAAAAACTAGGATTAACCAAGAATCACAGCCAAAGACTAGGATTAATCATGAGTCAGAGTCTTACACAGTCAGACTAAAGAATGAGACTAACAAAAAGATTGCATCCTAATGGTAATGGCAATCGTAATGGTAATGGACAGGTAATGTAAAGCTTCCTCCTCTGGTCATAAGTCTCATAAACAAGGACTTTTCCCTGAACTAACAAGAGTCAGAGTCCTTAAGACAGGGATTAATCAAGTGTCTTAGCATTAACTACTCAGGCTAACCAAAACATATGGAGAAAATGAATAGCAAGAGCATTAAAGACTGGGACTAACCAAGAGTCAGAACCTCAAAAACTGATATTAATGAGAGATTAAGAGAAGCATTAAAGACTAAGAAGAACCAAGAGCCATAACCCTAAAGACTGCAACTAATCAAGAATCACAGTTTTAAAAACTAGAAACAAACAAAAGTCAGAATTTAACAACTGGAAATTAACCGAGGCTAGAGCCCTAATGATTGGGACTAACCAAGAATCACAACTTTAAATATTAGGACCAACCAAATGTCAGAGCCTTAAAGACTGGCAGTACTCAAAACTGAGAACCCTAAAGATTGGGAATAACCCAGAGTTGGAGTGCTAACATCTGGTTCCAGTGAAGTGTCAGGGCCATAAAGGCTCTGTCTAACTAAGGATCAGTAGCATCTAACTGTCCATAACATACAGCATACAGTATACCAGACAACTCGACCCAACCTGACTCAGAGCTTTAAGGACTAGAACTAACCAAGATTGTGAAAAATGCGAGTAAGACTTGGAAAAGCCCAGACTCAGAGCCTTTAGAGTTGGAAGTGTGAAGATTATTGAAGAGTTAGAGCTCTGAAAACTTGGACTAACCAATGTTTACTGACCAAAAGCCTGGGACTTATCAAGAGTCAGAGCCATAAAAATCTTAAAAACTGAAACTAAGAAGAGTCAGAACCTTAAAGACTGGTAGTAACCAAGAACCTCTAACTATTAGAATTAGGAAGACTAGGACCAACCAAAAGTCAGAACCTTGGTCACTAATCATGACTGAGAGATCAAGCACTAAGGTCTTGTACCAATGAAGAGTCAGGGCCATAAAGTCTCAGTCTAACTAATAACTCAAACAAGGACGATTCATTCGTCCTGTCTCTGAGACCAGGCCAGATACATATATATATACATATTTTAACTGTACATAACATCTTTTTGTAAATACCAAAAATTGTTTATGCTTTATCCTTTATTTACACTTTATCTTACATTATCTTGACACACTGCTTCAATACACACACACATTTCACAAGATTAACGAATAAAAGACTCGGATTCTGAAAATGCCATTCTGCAACAGCACATTCATTTTTGTCTTTGAGCCGGACGCTGAGGCTTGACATTTTAAAATATTTCTGCTTGGATTTTTCCAATATGCTCACACTGTCCTGTTGCTATAGCAGTGAAATAGGACAAGGCTCACATTGATCGGATCTTTCTGGGATGAAAATGTGTGTGTGTGTGTGTGTGTATATAGTGCATATATATATATATATATATATATATATATATATATATATATATATATATATATATATATATATATATATATATATATATATATATATATATATATATATATATATATATATATAGAGAGAGAGAGAGAGAGAGAGAGAGAGAGAGAGAAAGAATAGAAAGAATAATAGACAATAATAACAGAGAAAAGAGAAAGAGGGAGAACTTTAAACAGACAAGGTGAGGAGTTTTGCAGTGAACAAAATCGACCACGCTGACATTAGCACATTAGCAGGTCCCACAGCCAACACAGCCCGTCGACAGAGCCTATAGCTGGAATAAAATCATTATCATTAACTGATCATCTCTTCACTGGTTTATGCGCCACCTTTATCGGAGGAACAAGTCTTGAGAGACGCATTGATCCTGTCCTTCCAGAGTGAAAATGTCTTCCAGAGGAGGAAGTCCTCCATCTTAAACACCACATCGACAACACGGAGAGGCATCGATGACTTTTAAAGCATACAAAGAGAGCATGTTTGCTCATGCTAAATCTACAAGCAGTCGTTCAATTGCGATGATTATCATGATATCATGATTCAGGTGTAAAAAAAAAAAGGATGAAGAGAGATATAAATACAGTCATTTGAAAAAATAAGTACACCCCATGGAAATTGTTGGCTTTTTTGACATATTTGGACAAGTAAACATTTGATCATCTTTGAAACAGTGCCTATTACTAAAGTGGATATACTTGAACAACAAGGAAAAATAGCTTTTCAATCATTTATTCAACAGAAATATCATTAGATGTGATATTTTTCTGTGGAAAAAGTAAATACACCCCTGGCCTCAGAAGCTAGTATTTCCCACATTAGCAGAAATAATTTCTTGTAGGCGTTTTGCATAATGACGATTTTAATTCTCACGTGATCACTCATATGTAATGATCACATGCACGTGAAACTGAACCTCCCTCAGATGATAAGACAGGTAGGAAATACGGTAGGGTTTCAGATACACCTCGGTGTGCCATATTTGCGGGACCCATTTATGTCAGGGTGTATAATCTTAGTCAAAGAGACAGGAGCAGAGCCCTCGTTGTCCTCCTCTGTCCCCATCACTGTGCACTGAGACACTGAGATACGTGGCGCACAGTCCCACACCTGTCAGCGTGCACGCACGTCCTCATGCTGGATGCATGGGACTGTTTGATCTCTCCGTGTGCTAGAACAAACGCGTCATCACACAAGCACACTGGGTTACGGCATGATGAAAGGGCAAATAATCTACTGCTGACACGACGCACTGATAAAAAGCAGTTTAATATCTCCGCTCATCGATCTTCCTCTCACACTGGGGTCTGGGCAGCAGGAGGGGAAATGGTGCTACTGTAAAAAGTGCTGACATTGGAAGAAAGAAAGACTTCTGACAGGTATGAGAGAGAGTTTAGTCTTTTTAAATTGTTTAAAAGGTGAAAATGATCGATACTACGTAGCTCTTAGTGCATCGTGTAAATCTTAAAAAAAAACAAAAAAAAAAACTAAGGCTTCACCCTAAAAATTATAGAAATGAAATCAAGTTACTTTAAAAACAAAACAACAACAAAAAAACTTTAACAGAGGAATCAGACTCAAAATATCACTACTACTACTACTGCTACTGCTTGTCACTATAACTTATAACTTACCCCAGCTGATGACCCTGCAATTTTCCTACAGGGACCACTGGAGGTGCGACAGGAAACAATGCCCAGCACCTACCTGTGCACTACACTATTAATACTACAACTACTGCTACTTCACATACAACATCTACTGCTATTACTAATTCATCTACAGCAACTGCTACTGCTGCTACTACTATTACTAGTACTAATTCATCTACAACATCTACTACCATTACTAATTCATCTACAACAACTAATATTCCTATTATTGCTACTACTAATTCATCTACAACAACAAAAACTACTACTACTACTACTGCTGCTACTATTAATAGTACTAATTCATCTACAACATCTACTACCTTTACTAATTCAACAACATCTACTACCATTACTAATTCATCTACAACAACTAATATTCCTACTATTACTACTACTAATTCATCTACAACAACAAAAACTACTACTACTACTACTTCTACTGCTGCTACTATTACTACTACTAATTCATTTACAACATCTACTACCTTTACTAATTCAACAACATCTACTACCATTACTAATTCATCTACAACAACTAATATTCCTACTATTACTACTACTAATTCATCTACAACAACAAAAACTACTACTACTACTACTAATACTGCTGCTACTACCACTACTACTAATTCATTTACAACATCTACCATTACTAATTCATCTACAACAACTACTATTACTATTACTAATTCATCTACAGCAACTGCTACTGCTGCTACTACTATTACTAGTACTAATTCATCTACAACATCTACTACCATTACTAATTCATCTACAACAACTAATATTCCTATTATTGCTACTACTAATTCATCTACAACAACAAAAACTACTACTACTACTACTACTTCTACTATTACTAATTCATCTACAAAACCTACTACTACTACTACTTCTCCTACTACTATTACTAGTACTAATTCATCTACAACATCTACTACCTTTACTAATTCAACAACATCTACTACCATTACTAATTCATCTACAACAACTAATATTCCTACTATTACTACTACTAATTCATCTACAACAACAAAAACTACTACTACTACTACTACTACTGCTGCTACTATTACTACTACTAATTCATTTACAACATCTACCATTACTAATTCATCTACAACAACTACTATTACTATTACTAATTCATCTACAGCAACTGCTACTGCTGCTACTACTATTACTAGTACTAATTCATCTACAACATCTACTACCATTACTAATTCATCTACAACAACTAATATTCCTATTATTGCTACTACTAATTCATCTACAACAACAAAAACTACTACTACTACTACTACTGCTACTATTAATAGTACTAATTCATCTACAACATCTACTACCTTTACTAATTCAACAACATCTACTACCTTTACTAATTCAACAACATCTACTACCATTACTAATTCATCTACAACAACAAAAACTACTACTACTACTACTACTACTTCTACTATTACTAATTCATCTACAAAAACTACTACTACTACTACTGCTGCTACTACTATTACTAGTACTAATTCATCTACAACATCTACTACCTTTACTTATTCAACAACATCTACTTCCATTACTAATTCATCTACAACAACTAATATTCCTAGTATTACTACTACTAATTCATCTACAACAACAAAAACTACTACTACTACTACTACTACTACTACTACTGCTGCTACTATTACTACTACTAATTCATTTACAACATCTACCATTACTAATTCATCTACAACAACTACTATTACTACTACTAATTCATCTACAACTATTACTACTACTATTACTGCTACTACTATTACTACTACTAATTCATATACATCTCCTACCATTGTCCACTAATCATTGGGTTGGCGGTTCGATTCCCAGCCCATGTGCCTCCACATGTCGAAGTGTCCTTGAGCAAGACACTGAGCCCCAAGTTGCTCCTGATGGCATGTGTGAATGGGTACCTGTGAAACAGTGTAAAGTGCTTTGTAGAACTGTTAAGGTTAAAAGGTGTTATATAAGTGCAGACCATTTACCACCACTACTTCATCTACTACTACTCTTCCTTCTACTCATTCTTATACATCTTCTACTACTAATAATAATATTAATGCAGTCCTGTATAATATATAAAATGCAATAATAACTTAACCATTTGAGGTTAGGTAATGTATTGTCCTCAGGGAAATCCTCAGTCTGCACAAACAAAGCACTCACATTATTACAATATTACACATAAATCTAAACTCAGCTGCAAAAGCAACTTTGATGCCAGATCAATATATTTGGCCCACACATTCTATTTTTGTTAATGATCATGAATGTGCTGGGTTCAAAAGACTTGCTGTTTTTTTCACAGTTATTGAAGTGATCCACAACTCCACTACCATCTGCAATAATTGCAAACTAACTGAAATATATATATATATATATATATATATATATATATATATATATATATATATATATATATATATATATATATATATATATATATATATATATATGTGTGTGTGTGTGTGTGTGTGTGTGTGTGTGTGTGTGTGTGTGTGTGTGTGTGTGTGTGTGTGTGTGTGTGTGTGTGTGTGTGTGTGTGTGTGTGTGTGTGTGTGTGTGTGTGTGTGTGTGTGTGTGTGTGTGAAAAAGTCTGAAAGTTAAAAGGAAGAACACACATTTTCACCTCTGCAATATACAAATTGAATTATTTAATTAAAGGCACCGACAATTCAGACCGTAATAGATAGCAACTGTATGCTCTTTTTGTATATTTTTATGTTTAATCCCACAGATCGTGAGCATGCGGCAGAAATCACTGTATCAGCCTCATTGTCTCAGTACTCATGGATCACTAAACCAGTTAATGAAATGCAGTTTACTCTTAGACATTTGTCAGCATGCTGTGCCGCAGACCCGGGACTCGCAAAGTGTAAACTGGTATTGATATTTCATCATTTTCATCATCATTCTTTTTTCAGCTGTTCTGGTTTAATGTGGATGAGAAGGCAGTGATTGATTTTAGACATGAGAGGAGAGACGTGAGATATGCTGGGGGGTGTGTGTGTGTGTGTGTGTGTGTGTGTGTGTGTGTGTGTGTGTGTGTGTGTGTGTGTGTGTGTGTGTGTGTGTGTGTTTGCTGATAGTAAAATTACATACATCCGTATATAAACAAAATCTTCGAGGCTAGGTTAGGTATAGTGAGAAGTCCCAGGTATGAGATCAGGTATTGTCAAGGCGAAACAATGGCAGGTTTGTCATGGCAGTCAACTAACAATACAAAAGAAAGTATTGTGTGAGGAGTGAGCTGGTGTACACAACCATGTGTTATGTAAAGAATAAAACAACAGGGTTATAGGAAAACAATCAATGACGGGGTTATGTTGCAGCCCACGGTGAAGTGGAGTTACTGTTACCAGCTGGGAAGTGTTTTATTCCTGTTATACTACAGCGATTTGCCACTAACACATTTTGTAATGATTAAATAATAATATCCATTTGTGGAACGTTCAACAAAAAAGGAACGTCGTTCCTGTTATCATTTAACATTTGTAGCTGTTCCCATGGATGTACCACACAATAATTTCACATTTCATGCAAATGATCATGATCCACAGCCAGTGACTTTTGGTGAAGCTCCAATAAAGCATTACTTACATTAGCATCGTTACTTCCCTGTGATGAAGAAGATAAAACAAGGTGGCACCAGGATGAACCCTGAATATCACTTGTTTTATCAGCAAATGGATCTAAAGATTCTGTCTTGCTGATGTATATGTGTACTGTATGTTCTCATGTGCTTGTGTGTCACAGCAAGAGACTGCCATGTTCAAGGATAGAAGGAGGAGTGAGCGACTGCCTCAGGTACAGTTTGCTTCCCAAAGTTGGAGAAGACAAACCGAAGAGAGGATGAGGATGAGACAGCATTCCCCAGTGCTGCACAGCGACGCTGACTCAAATCCATCCTGGCAGTTAGAGGAAGCTCTGCTCCACCCTCTCGCTGCTCCTCTGAGCTCAAACGATTGAAATGGAAATAAAAGGAGGCTTCAAATGAGCACTTTGGCAGCAGTGGTTCTTGGCACACTTTGAGATGTTAGCGTGGTATGCTAACTAGAGCTCCCAGTCGTCTCAAATATTTATCATCCATAAGGACAGGATGCTAATTGCAGGGGACAGATGAGACGGCATGGTGTATAGGAGTCTCTCGGGAGTATGCGACTGTTTTCTGCTTATATGTATTAAATAAAAAGTGTGCGCCAGGGATGAATTAGTTGCAACCTGAAAATTTCGGGTCGTATAATCTACTCAGGGTTCTTCATGGTTGTCTTAGCCCTCTCCTCTGAGCATTATAAAGCACTTGACAGCACTGTGTGAAAAGATATGGCTGAATGCTAGTGGGTGTAACGTGCAGTTAGAGGCAGGATGGAAGTGCGTATATTCAGTGTGTGCGATCCAAAATTCACATTCAGCATGAAGCGTGGGTCAATAAAAAACCCATAAATAAAAAACAGCAACAGGCACGAGTCGGAGAACATGAAGTAAGTCTCAGAAATGTACTCTGAACGTACAACAAACTAGATTTCGTTATGAGGCAAGGAGGCAACAGGGCATAAATAGACAAAGCAATCAAGGACCTGTTGCACGAAGCATGATAAACTATACCACCAGCCGAAAATCGATATCTTTCGTACAGGTGGTCATCGGGAAAAGCCAGGGGATTGTGTCTGTCCCTAAAACTTCTTTCCCTTCAAAGTGCTATTCTTATTATTTGAGGCTCCAAGCTCTGCAGGATTCTCCACAAACGGTGAAGTCATCGCCTCAAACACCAAACGGTTAACTCTGATGTGTCAGATTTATCTCACTTTGCTCACAGCTGATTGGTCCAATCTGGGTTTGCGATTTCTTATCCAGAATAAAACCTGCTAAAAACCAACCCGCCTTGTTGAGACCGAAAAAACAGAGTTTGCTCAAACTAAACGCAAACTTACCGGATGTAGCCCCTGAAACCGGCTTCGTGCCACTGGCCTCTGAACTCAGGACAGGTAAACTAACCAATGATAAGATAGGTGGAGACCAAAACAACGGCACATAGACATAACATAAACAAAAGCATAACACAGGAACTCAAAACATAACAAAAACAAGAAGGGGAATTCTTGACACTAGTGTGCTGTTCATGGCTTTCCAGTACTCATGGTTCTAGGTTGTTGGTGTATCTTATATTGTAGATGTTTTTCACTGTATAATTGGTTGGGGATTTAGAGTAGCTGAAACTACTGAAATATCCATAGACGGTTGGTACGTAGTAGTTTATACAGTATTGTATATTATATACATTATATATGAACATACACATAGCATCAACAATGCCTCGATATTAACAACTGTTCATTCTACACATTTGTACCAGATGTTCTATTAATTTCTCCCTGGCAATGTTTACTACTCAGTATCTTTCGGTCTATTCCTCGGTCTATTGTATTGCTTCCATTTTTTTTCTTCCATTTATTAATTACTGTCAAATTGTGTCTTGTTGTTGATTTGTGATTATTATTATGTTTCTTTTCTCTTATATATATGTACAGGTGCATCTCAATAAATTAGAATGTCATGGAAAAGTTCATTTATTTCAGTAATTCAACTCAAATTGTGAAACTTGTGTATTAAATAAATTCAATGCACACAGACTGAAGTAGTTTAAGTCTTTGGTTCTTTTAATTGTGATGATTTTGGTTCACATTTAACAAAAACCCACCAATTCACTATCTCAACAAATTAGAATACTTCATAAGACCAATAAAAATAAAAAAAAACATTTTTAGTGAATTGTTGGCCTTCTGGAAAGTATGTTCATTTACTGTACATGTACTCAATACTTGGTAGGGGCTCCTTTTGCTTTAATTACTGCCTCAATTCGGCGTGGCATGGAGGTGATCAGTTTGTGGCACTGCTGAGGTGGTATGGAAGCCCAGGTTTCTTTGACAGTGACCTTCAGCTCATCTGCAATTTTTGGTCTCCTGTTTCTCATTTTCCTCTTGACAATACCCCATAGATTCTATATGGGGTTCAGGTGTGGTGAGTTTGCTGGCCAGTCAAGCACAACAACACCATGGTCATTTAACCAACTTTTGGTGCTTTTGGCAGAGTGGGCAGGTGCCAAATCCTGCTGGAAAATGAAATCAGCATCTACAAAAAGCTGGTCAGCAGAAGGAAGCATGAAGTGCTCCAAAATTTCTTGGTAAATGGGTGCAGTGACTTTGGTTTTCAAAAAACACAATGGACCAACACCAGCAGATGACATTGCACCCCACATCATCACAGACTGTGGAAACTTAACACTGGACTTCAAGCAACTTGGGCTATGAGCTTCTCCACCCTTCCTCCAGACTCTAGGACCTTGGTTTCCAAATGAAATACAAAACTTGCTCTCATCTGAAAAGAGGACTTTGGACCACTGGGCAACAGTCCAGTTCTTCTTCTCGTTAGCCCAGGTAAGACGCCTCTGATGTTGTCTGTGGTTCAGGAGTGGCTTAACAAGAGGAATACGACAACTGTAGCCAAATTCCTTGACACGTCTGTGTGTGGTGGCTCTTGATGCCTTGACCCCAGCCTCAGTCCATTCCTTGTGAAGTTCATTCAAATTCTTGAATCGATTTTGCTTGACAATCCTCATAAGGCTGCGGTTCTCTCGGTTGGTTGTGCATCTTTTTCTTCCACACTTTTTCCTTCCACTCAACTTTCTGTTAAAATGCTTGGATACAGCACTCTGTGAACAGCCAGCTTCTTTGGCAATGAATGTTTGTGGCTTACCCTCCTTGTGAAGGGTGTCAATGATTGTCTTCTGGACAACTGTCAGATCAGCAGTCTTCCCCATGATTGTGTAGCCTAGTGAACCAAACTGAGAGACCATTTGAAGGCTCAGGAAACCTTTGCAGGTGTTTTGAGTTGATTAGCTGATTGGCAGGTCACCATATTCTAATTTGTTGAGATAGTGAATTGGTGGGTTTTTGTTAAATGTGAGCCAAAATCATCACAATTAAAAGAACCAAAGACTTAAACTACTTCAGTCTGTGTGCATTGAATTTATTTAATACACGAGTTTCACAATTTGAGTTGAATTACCGAAATAAATGAACTTTTCCACGACATTCTAATTTATTGAGATGCACCTGTGTGTATATATATATATTCCTCTTTTCTTTCCTTTTTATTTTTCTTTCCTTGTCTTTGGCATGACTTTAATAGTCCACAAAGATGCAACTTTATATATTACCAACAAACTCCTTATTGTTCTCCAAAGACAGGGTGGAGGCAGCGGGTTTTAAAAAAGAAATATCCACAAATATCCACTGGAGACCTAGTTATATTCCTGCTAACATTCTAGTACCAAAATGGTAAATTTACAGCTCCTGAGAGGTTAAGAGATGCTGTGTGCTCACTTTTAGATTAAGAGTTATGTTTTTCTATATTCTGAATTTCACCAGAAGTGTGTATTTTGAATTAAATATGGCGTAACATCATTCAGTTTGACCCAGTGTGTAAATATATACTGTGTGTCTATACATAAAGATATTAAACTTATGTCCAAATGCCTCTGCTTCCCATTTGTTACACTCAGCTATTTATGCTTCTGTTAGTTTAAAGCAGTTTCATGCTGATCATTATTCAACTTTTCATGAAAATATCTGTTTTATTTCTGCTAAATAACATGTAAAAAATAAATAAATAAATAAATAAAAAATCACTTGCTGTGCCCTCATACATACTTACATTTATTCATTTTCAGCTGCAGTCAAAGAAACGCTTTACAAATCACACTTCCTTTCATGCACTTGGCATTCATGTTTTTTGGGCTAACATGCGCAGCGGAGGTTAGATAAGCCGTGAGTTCTCGCCTGCTGAAAAAGTCGGAGGATCGAGCGGAGCCGGCTTTGAATGTGATTCATCGACTCCCTGCTTCCAAAGGTCACTTGTGAATGTAGGCACTCTGCGTGGCACCAATATGGCTGCCCATGCTGGGGATGGAGAGAGGACGAGTCCCGCTGGGCTTCTTCAGCTGGAGTGTTTGCATGGGTCTGAGTGCTACACGGACACTCTTACAAAACGTGTTTTTTTACAAATTCGCTCTCAAATACACCCAAACACACACACACACACACACACATATACACACACACACACACACACACACACACACACACACGGCCTGACAAAAGGAAGTAAAACTGAACATGAAAAATGATCGCACATTCATGCACACTTATGCATGTTCAGAAATTGCATACACAGAGAACATTATCATGAGTCATAAACCAGCATGATCAATCTATCAATTAGTCCGACAAGCTGTTGATGAGGAGAATGATGTCAATGAGACGTATGATGAGAATAGTGACAGTACATTTATTACATTTTATTACTGTTGTCTGATCACCATCTGTGATATTGGATGAAGCTAGAGGTCTCCTCCATTTAATTCCATACTGATTATAATTCAGGAGGTAAGAAATTCTCATAAACGCACGCACACGCACACAATGGAGCACCGCTAGTTCCTGTTTTAATCTCCGACCACATGATGTTATTGGTTAGTTTCCTGATGATTGCCACCCATTTCTTATTTCCCGTATTTATACAAGTTGGTGTGTATAATTCATTACAAAGTCATGCCACTGTTACAGTGTGCATATTCAGTTATATTCTTTTTCATGCTGCTTAAATTTATCATCGTCTTGTTTTACTGTATTTTGACTATAAGTGTGAGTATTCAGTTTTTTGCTTTCTTTAATAAAACTCACACAGGCATCCATGATTTGTGACAACTGAAAAAAAAAAAACTTAACAGGTAAGCCTTACACACACATTTTCTAACACCTTTAGGCATTTATTATTAATGGGGGGGGGGGGGTCACCTCTCTCGTTAACTGAGGTATAATTCATCTACGTTTAATGTGAAATTGACCAGTGGGGCAAAACAAAAGAGGAGCAAAATAGAGAGAGGAAAGAGAGATAAAGCAAGATGTGAGAAAGAGAGGAGAGAAATCACCATTTCAATTATGCTATGGCAATTGTTTTTATCCCCAGTACAGGTTAATGAAACTAATTAGTCTTCACAGCACAGGAGCTTCTGCCGCTGCAGATAATTACTCAGTGGCTCTTATAGCACAGCTCTATTCTTCCACAGAAGAGAGACGAGACACAAACACACAACCAAATCGTTCATAAGCCATTACGTACATCATTTTAGGAACATTCATCCATCCATTTTCCATATCCTACACAGGGTCATGGGGAAGCTTGGAGCATATCCTAGGGAATTCGGGGCACAATGCCAGGGACACCATGGATGGGATGCCAACCCATCGCAGGGCACAATCACACACCCGTTTGGAAATGCCAATCAGCCTACAATACGTCTTGGGACTGGGGGAGGAAACCGGAGTACCTGGAGGAAACCCCCCGAAACATAGGGAGAACATGCAAACTCCATGCACACAGAGTGGAGGCAGGATTCGTACCCCCAACCCCGGAGGGGTGAGGTAAACATGCTAACCACTAAGCCAGGATAATTAATTTCTCTCATTATTTATTTATTTTTATTTTTATGAAAGGTAAACATGAGAAACAGCCTCTGGTTTATTAGTCACCTGTGTTCTGCTTCTGGATAGAGTCCCTGTTGTCCAGTGGCCTTACATTATGTAAAAATCTGGTGGATTCTTACATTATGTATCTGGTGGTAAGACGGGTACACAACCTGGATGGGACACCAGTCCATCACAGGGTACTATGCGCGCACATCTAGGGGCAATAGATTGCAGCCAATCGACCTACCATCACATTTTTAGGAGGTGGGAGGAAACCAGAGAACATGAAGGAAATCCATGAGGACAGTAACCGGAGTTATATCCAATATAATATCCAATCATCTGAAAATTAACAATCAGAAGCACTATTTTAACCTAAGCTTAATTTGTATATGTATAATAAATGTTATTGATTCATCTTTAGCAATTAGCAATAGAAAATATTATAAAATAGCCAAGTGGAAATCAGGATTATATCAGCACAGGAGGACAGTGACACATGTAAGTATACACTTGAGTGTATGTGTATTGATGCTGCCTAGAGTGTCCCGGGGCAGGAGCCAGACAGTGGGGCTGACAATGAGACTTATTTCAGTAGAGAGAAGAACCACATCTTTATAGCTTTCCAGGAAGCTCCAGACTAAATTGAAATAAAATGAAAAGAACATGTTTCTTATCTATGAACATTTTTAAATTATTCATTCAATTAGACAGAGGAAACCAGTAGGAAGTACATTCAACACATTCCCTGAAAAAGAACAAGCTGCCTTTTGAATATTTAATTGAAGCTCAAAGCATTAAAACCAGAAATGGCAACAAAATGCTATTTGATATTCTCTTGCCCTCCACTGTCTTTTTACCCTGAAACACTCATGGAAAGAGCTATCAGCACTGAAAGGACTAATCTTCAATATGAAAGCAAGTGTTCAAGATTCAGATTGCTAACATATTGATTCAAAATGGGCCTCACCTTGTGTGCTGCCTTGTTTTAATGCCAGCCATCGATTGTGACCTTCATGTATACAAATGGCTCAAGTCTGGAGAAAGAGTAAGAATGGATTCTTCCCGCTTATATTCAACATCGCCAAGGCATGTGGCAGCCAATCAATATGCTATAACTCAGGCTAAGTTTCTTCAATCAGCATCAGAAATAATGAAATAATAAAATGTGAAATATAATGCCAGGAAACTAAGTCAAAGTAATTCAGTTTTATTTGTTTAGCACTTTGAATAGACACTGCCTTCAGAAGAAACAGACTCAAATGGGAACCCTTCCTCTTCTGGGTGGCACTGGATAATGGGATTATAAATTATTGCAGTTTACCGGTGTAGGGTCCATTGAAGCAAGGGTGAAACTTGGACATAAATAGTTTTTTGGAAGTGCAAATCTTTCTGATATTCATGTGGGACCAGAACAGTAGCAGAAGGTGAGTACAGAGTCACAAGTACAGAAGCTCCAAGGATCAGGATGATCAAGGAGGTCCAGAGGACAAGTGTGTCAGGATCTGGCAGGGGCATCCTATCAGACAGCAGAAATACACATACAGCTGTTCTGCAACACATAATCTGTGTTGGAGAACTGATCATTAGGTGTGCTCTTATCCTACAGTGGTTTAAAAGGGTTTACTGTGTGATCAGAGTGCAAGCAGGGACTCTGGCAGGTCTAGCTATGGTAACATAACTAAAAGGGAGATCCAAAACGTAACAACCGCAAGAGGGCACCCTGGGGCATAAAGCATGGTGACACCATCAAAACTTCCCAATTTTCCAGAAATCTGTATGCCCATGAACCCCCAGAGTTTGTTTTTACCTAAGAGAAAAGCTATTTATTAAAATGCCTGACTAAGGAAATATTCCACCTAAACAAATAGTTTTCCACCTAAACTTAAAGATTGAGACTGTGTCTGAGTCTCAAACACTAATTGGACAGACATTCCATAGCTGGGGGCTTTGTAGGAAAATTCTCTTCCCCCAGCTTTAGGCTTAATTATTCTAGGTACTAATAAAGAGCCTGCACCTTTTAATTGAAACATGCATGGCAGAACCAAAATTTTGGTCACTTACTGTAAGGTGAGACCATTGCTGTATTGGTCATTAGTAGTATTTTATAACCAGTGCAAAATTTTACTGGGATCCTATGTAGTGTAGATAAAATAAGGGTAATACAGGTAATAATAAGGGTAGAAAAAATACTTTTTCTAGTAAGTACTCTGGCTGCTGCATTATCAGATCCCTTTTAAATTAGGTTGTTATGTAATGTGTTAAAAAAAAGAGGCAAGGATCATTCAGGTTCTCTTCTTTTCCTTGCCTCTCGCAAGGAAATATAAGAGCCTGGACCCAAACAGATTTGACTTACAGTGCAACTAGCCTGAGCTTAACTGTTCTGCTGTGAAAAATGAGATCGGGCCAGAGATGTCAGATAGATTTACTGTGTAAGGTTTGGAAGACTGCCTGCATTCCACCATTTCACACCCGTATCCACACCAAGTGGAGACCAGTGAGCTCCAAGTAGGTCAGAACTATTCCTGGTTGCTCACCATATGCTAAAAGAGAGACAGAGGGAGAGGACAGGGAAAAAAAGGACAAGATAGTTAGTTAGCGAGAGGTGGAAAAGACTATGAGAGAAGGAGTGAGCATGAGTGATGCTCACAGTAAGTAGATGGCAATGCATCAGTCTGTGTAAATGGACCAGCTGCCACAGCAGATGAACAAAACTCCTGGCACCAGTTTCAAGGCCACAGCCGGTTCTCTAAATCCACCTCCCAAAATGCAAAACTTTACAAAACAGGCTGACCTTTTTACTACTAAAAGCTAGAAATGGGCTTTTATAGGGGCATAACACATTTTCCATTACATTTACATTTATTTTATTCATGCTTTCATCCAAACAGAATTCACCAATCGACAGTCATACATACAGGTGATGTTAGATTCCACCACATGGCCCAAAACAAGTCATAAATGTAAAGTGTCAGGAGGAAGAATAGCCAGAAACACAAGTATTAAGTTACAAAGTTATAAATGAATCTCAATGTTAACAGTCAAAGAAGCACATTCAGTGAGATAGGAATTAATATAAACAATTACAGGGTTTGGACATATGCAGATATTTGGCCATGTTCAGAGTTGAGTTAAGCACACATAAAACAGAGTTAAACTAAGGAATACGGTTCTACTCAGACAGTGACATGAGAGATGCATGTAGTTATGTGTAATTCTGACAGAGAAGACCTTTTTTTCTAGGTACCCCTCACTGCATCCTGGAGTTTGGGACAAGGGCTGCATACCAGGAAGACTAACAGCTGTAATCCTGATTACAAGTATTTTGGTTCGCTGTTTGGCTGCTCTGTTACCCCACCTCAGATGGCTTTTATATGGTTATATGGCTATAACAATAGTTGCAACAGGGGATCTAAGACCAGGAAAGTAATAATGGATTCAGCAACTAGTTTATTTCTAGTTGTTTGTTTATACATAAAAACAAATATATTCATATAAAATTTTATTTGTACACATTTCCATCACTTGTTTTTTAAAAATGTTTTTTAACGTATCTGTTTTCTCAGTGTTATTTGTCCTAATGTGTTGCTTTGCATTTTGCGCTCAATGACTGTACTATCTGTACATTGTTTTTCACTTTTTGTGTTTGTCCATGACTGTTCATTGTTTAGTATTGTATTACTATTGTAAAGCATCCTTGAGTTCTGGAAAGGCGCTATATAAATGAAACATATTATTATTATTAGTAGTAGTAGTAGTAGTAGTAGTAATAATAATAATAATAATAATTAACAACCTACTTAATCTACATAAATGTAGGCAGTTGATGGGAAATTAAACAGCATTTCCCTCCTGCCCATGCAAAGAAAAAATAACTGGCAATAGAGTACTAAGTAATATATAAAACAAGGGTTTTTGCTAATTTCTACAGGCAACTACACCAATAAAAAAAGTAACCATGTGAACTAACCAAAAGTACCAATGTGAGCCAAGTGTTTTAGTAGTGATAGTGTTTTATGTGAGATCAAGCTCTTGTACTGCCTTAGAGACACCAATGACAGAATCCACTAGTGAAGCAAAAGAAGTAGCTAGAGGAGATTCTGTCTCAGTATGAAGCAGCAGCATTTGCACAGGACCCTTTCTCTTACCTCATTCTCAAGAGAACCACCCATTGTTCTGGTCAACTCTGTTATAAATTAGATACCAAAAAGAGACAAAGAGAATGATACAAGGAGCAAAAGAGGATCTAATAAAGGTATGAACAGGAACAGTGTGATCAGTGAGAAGTGAGGATCGTGAGGCAGCACTGGGGGTTGTGAGAATGAAGGTGCAGAGGCGGCTGCTAATACCGAAGGAAAAAAAACTGATTAGATTTCACACAACAGTCACACACAAAAATGTGGAGGGAAAAGGGACCCTGAGAGATGAAAATAAATGAGTGAAATATAGGAAGTTAAAATGACTTTGTCACTCTGTATGGAGCACAGCGAGAACAATGTTACATCGTGTTTGCAATCAAATCAAAGTTCATTTTTGAGGCTGTTTGTGCTCAGTGGTAATCTTTGCTGTTGCTGATTTTGTTAATCTGTCTATATTACTTGTCAATAATGTTAGCAATGCTGCTGAAGTATATCAAAATTCTGGTGCTGAAAAGTGTGAAATCTTTTGTGCTCTCATTGCAACAAATTTCAGACAGAGAGAATAACTAAAAGATACAGACAAGGCAAGAGAGAAAAAAATGTGATAGCCAGAGCTCCTTTATGAGTAGAAATACTAGCATATACACTCCTAGACTCCATCTAGCACACTCAAGACTCTTCAGCTTGTTTCTAAAAGATCCTATGTAGAATAATCTTAACCAACCCAATAACCCTTGAAGAACATTTTTAGCATATTTCTACCATACACTCTCAGACAAAAAGTGTTCTTCTAGGGCGTTTTGGATAGTAAAGAGGTTTTCTTAGCTTCCTAAAGTGATAGTACTTGGGACCCCCTCTAACAGGGAAACACTAATTGATTCAGCTTCACTAACCGATCTTCATTCATCACTTTATTCTGGTCAGGGTTGCAGTGAATCCAGAGCTTATCCATGGAACACTGGGCATGAAGCGGGGACACACCCTGGTTGGGACACCAGTGCATACCTTGAGGAACCTTTTTTTCAAAATTTTCATTGCCTCAAAATGATAGTTTACTTGTATATTTATTTGGTAAACCTTTTTCCTCAAGAGCCCAGTGATCGATTGGCATCCCATCCATGGCGTATTCCTGCCTCCTGCCCAACGTTCCTGGGATAGGCGCTGCATCCACCACAACCCTGAACAGGATAAAGTGGTTACTGAAGGTAGATGACGGGAAGGTTCCTCAAGGGCTCATTAAATGATTAACATTGCTATCTTTATAACAGGGTTCTACCCGGACAAATTTATGAATAGGAAATCCTCTGTACGTACCTCTATCTAAAGCAATTTAAAATTGTATTACCACTCCATATAATTTAATGCTGAATGTCAGTGAAGACATGGGCCATATTAGTGCTGTGACATTTCAGTTCCAACAATAGAGTAATAATATGGCCATATACACCAAACCTACATACTGTATGACTAGCAGCCCAGAAGAGCTATAAAGGGGCCTCTCTTCAGGTTTGTCATGCCCTCACTGTTGAAAATGAAATGGTGCCCACAGCCAGCACTGACATGGGAACCTTTTTTTTTTTTCAGAAATATCTTGCGATATCAACACGATGTCAAGTGTAGGATGGAGGACTTTGCTGGCGTGTGACTAAAGATGGAATTTTTTCTCCTGTCAGAGCTTACTAATTAGGAGGTGATTTGTCACAAAGATGGCAAAGGTTTAGAGGGTGGCAAAAAAAGGAGAAAAACAGCCTTCAAAGCCACTGAGCGCAGATGATCCCATTACAGAGATTCTCCACTAGAGTGATTTCAAAGCGCCGCTCTGATCCTTCTAGTTGTTTAACAGGCCTCCTGAAATCCACCTGAATGAGAGTATAATCCTCAATTCCCCAATGCTGCTGCTTCACAGAGGGAACCTCTGGGTGTTCTATGTTTTATAACATGTACAATTGAAAAAAAATGTGATTGTCAAATCTGACTTGTGGGATTTTTGTAATGGGCCAGTATCAACAGTTTTCAAATGCATTGAAAATTTTAAATGAATGCAGGAGAGTTGAAGATTCAACCTGATTGCATATATAAAGCATATGTGCACAGTGTACCTTGCTGAGATACTGCTAAATAAACTAGCAAGTCAAACAGGTTCAGATAAATGCCATTTGGCAAATGGTTACATAGGAATTTTTCAGATTGTTAAAAGGCGTTTGATTATAATACTTCTAAACTGGATGATTTGTATGAACTCGGCTCAATCCCACTCATTATTACAGTCTGTCAATGTAGTATGAATATTTAGCGATGCCTTTTGGCACTGTCAGTGCACTGTCAGTCTTACAGGCATTTGTCAATGTGGTACAAAAAGAAATGTATAGTGGGTGTACATAGATAATCATATGGGGTAAGGTTCTATGTTTTTATGATGAGTTTGCTGACATAGAACATATAGTAAAACCTTAAAGAATTAAGGTTGTTTTTTTCTCCTGACCAGCCAAGATCTGCAGCTCTGAAAGCTTACACTCCGAAGAGCTAAACTATTATATAACTTATTCATAATCTGAGTAGAACCATGTTTCTCAGTTGCCTCAGGTAGGCAAACACCTACTGTACAATAGTCTGTATATCAACCTGGAGAACAGATGATTTCACAGATCCACATTGTCTCTTTAGTAAATGCTAATTATACAAGGCATCCAAATGAGAGAAAATGTACAGTGGTTGAAAATGGCCAAAAATCCCACACCCCTGAAAGAGTTACAAAGATCCCTGAGGTTCTCAATCTTCTTTTGCTGGATCATTAACATCTTTGGCTCACTTCTCAATGGTAAGCCCAATATACTTAAATTGGGCAAAGCCACTTATGGTCTTCAGTACATTGAAAGAATAGTTCACAGCTGCACCCATGCTGAAACATCCAGACCACTTCCTGTCATACATTCTTAAGTCAATGTCTAAGCCATGTGGTTGCAGAGCTACAGTCACCTAACAAAACCCCACCTTGTCAGATAATCCCCTCAGCTGAAAATATGATATTGGTAAAAGTAAGCAAGCTTCTTATGACTCTGGAAGAGTGGCAACAACTACCCCTTCCACTCAAGGTACGTGGATTCCATTTTTTGCCGACTGCAAGAGATAAGGCTTCACTTGAGATAAGGGATCACTTGTAGGTCAACAACTATGACATTCTAGTTCCATAACCTATTAGCAGTTTCCACAGTGATAATCTGCCTTGCTCCCAGACCCCTGAGGTTTTTCAGTTTCAGGAGCCACTTGTCTGAAATGGGAATTTGATTTGTCACATCCACAAACCATTGCTTGTTTGTTTTTTCAGCTATTCAACTTTTGACAGTTTACCTTCCTTGCCTTTGTATTACCCCATTGACCTGTTTGCCTGCCTTTTGATTTTGGATTGTGTTTTGGCCAACACTTAATTTTCTGCTAAGCTGCACAATTACATTTAATCACATATGGCTGATGCTTTTATCCCAAGCAATCTACAGTTCAGAGACCAGATACAACTGGCCAGTTGAGAGTTAAGAGCCTTGCTCAAGGGCCAAACAGTAGCAGCTTGGTGGTGCTGGGATTTGAACTCATGACCTGTTGTTCAATAACCCAGTAGTCCAAAGCCTTAAGCACTTAGTTACCATTGCCCTTAATCTAAACCTCTGAAACAAGTAGTCCTCCAGATTACAGCCAGAATCCTCCCTGTCCTTTTGAGACAGAGAGAGAAAAATTGAGGCAAAAACAGGGCTATAGAGGAACAAAAATAAAGCTAGAGGTGGTGAAAGACAGCATGAGAAGAGCACAGACAGAGAGAAAAACATGGAGAGTAATCAATGAGAGAGAGCATGGAGAGCGAGAGGAGGCCCATATAGCATTTTGAGTGTTATCACCTTGGTTCAGTGCTTCAGATGAGATTATGTGGTGTCTATTGCTTCAGCTGAATCCAAAGAGATTTCAAAGCAGGGATCAAGTCAGAGATAAGCAGATAGAACACTCGGATCTACAAAAAAAGAGCAAAGGAAAAGCCTACTGTAGCAAGCCCATGTTTTTCATGACACATTCCATGTGTTTTAGGCTATGAGTACCTAACCATTTGACATTTGGTGCCAGAGAGGTTTATGCAAGGGCAGGGTGTCTGTGGTTGGGCTTCTCCATGACCTAGGGATAACCAGGAATAAGGAAAGTAGAGCACAAATGTTAAAATCACAGATTAACATACAAGTCTTTGGACAGAACACATACTAGCAAAGAATTGGGAGCACCGATTAATAGAAAAAAACCTTTGACAAGGGACAAATGGAAACAGTGATCAGGGGGAGCACTCGACCAGAGCTGAAGCAGTGGAAACAGGAAATTGGAAGAAGAAAATAGAAAGCTGGAACAAGCTAATATAAAGTGCAGTCAGAAAACAGGAAGTAAAACAATGCTAAATGGAAGAATCTCTAATAGCTCTTAACATTCGCAAAATCTGATTATCCGTGCTTCAGGTGTTTCCATCACAACACAACTCAGCCTGTGTATGATGAGTCTTTTAACAGTGATGAAGTCGAACAACGTCCGACTGATTGTCCAAATGATTACTGTCTCCTTTCCATTATTCTCATTTCCAAATCAGACCACTGAATTTTGGGTACCTCATATATTACTCCATGTGGTGAATCATGTCAATCAAAACTCACAGAGCTTAGAAGAATTTAATCCCTAATGACTCGCGTGATAATAAAATTAACCACCAGTGATCACTGATTAATCACAAAGTGATCAAAAGTCCCTATTGTCCAGACACAGGCATGTGTACCTACTCTACAGTGCACATCCATGCACATGAACACACACACAAATCTATATTCCTGCCACATTATTTGAATGACACTTGGCTTATGAGACATTGCATCTCCGATTGCCCTGAGGTTTGACATTGCTGCAGTGTAATTTACGACGCACCACACAGACCACACAGCACAGATCTTGTTTATGTGCTTTTCACGATCTACAACATGGCAATAAAGAACATCGAGAGGCAGGACAGGGAGGAAAAAAAAAAAAACCTTAGAGCTGCCAAGCTCTACATTGCAGCTGACAGCTTGATGTTGTAGTTGTCCTGTGAAATACAACAAAGCGTTACAGCTATAACAATGGCAGTACATCTTTGCCTTTATAGATATATAGCTTTTTTTGTAGGTGTTTCTTTGAGCTGTAGGTGAAAAGAACATTAATCACAATGGAGATGTAATGAAATATCGCTACGTATAATGGAAAGATATTGCATGTTTGATATTTCATATAAGAAATAGATAAACATACAGTATATACACAGCAGGAGCTAGAACACCAATACACACCAAAACACTGGCACGATACATAATACACACAGTAAGCACTTTATCCTGGTCAGGGTCGCAGTGGATCCAGAGCCTATCCTGGGAATCGTGGGCATGCAGAGGGAATACACATTCACACCTTGGGGTAATTTAGCGTATAGACCATGGATGTCCAATATTATCTGGTAAGGGCAGGTGTGGGTGCAGGTTTTCATTCAAATCAAGTAGGAGCCACACCTGATACCACCTGTTTAATCATGGCTTTCAGTAGACTTTCAGGTGTGGCTTCTACTTGGTTGGAGTGAAAACCCACCCACACCAGCCCTTTCTGGATAAGATTGGTATAGACCTACTGCCATGTTTTTGGGAGGTGAGAACAGAGATACAAGAAGAACATTTGAAACAGAACACAGCAACCCAAATTCAGGATCAAACCAGAGCCCTTAGAGCCGTGAGGTGGCAGAAGCTGATACACCACTGATACACCACTGTACCAGATAGTCTTTTATTATAGTTCACAATTTAAGAAAAAAAAAAATCCCAGTTACTTCCTGTAAGCTCTTGATGTCCCCAGTTCTTGGTGCCAGCCAAGGACGTGGAGAATCAGTCAAAATTAAGAACCAGTCCCAAAATCAGTAATAGCACCACGTGGATGAAAAATGGCTACCATAGAGCTAGAGTTGGGTCCATGAATACCCCACAAAAAACTCTACAATTGGGTTGAGGACACGAAGTAATGACCTGTCTATACTACACTACATACAACAATACACAATAGTGGAGCCATAAAGCACTGGGACAATAGAGAAGGCACAAAGCTTTATCTCTAATCAGAGAACTGAAAGCATACTGCCTCCCTTTCATTCTCTCTCTCCCTCTTTTTCTGTCTGTCTATCTAAAATGTCCTCCTACAGATCATAATGAGGGCTCCTTGCCTTTCTGTCTCTGAAAATGTCTTTCACATAGCAAAACACAGAAAAAAAGACAAGAAATCAGACAGCCAGTCCTACCACGTATCATTATTTTGTACGGTGCTGGAATGACATGGATTTGAAACGCGGGTCAAATAAGGAGGCATCGCTGTGAATTTCATCTGATCCGAATCCGAGCGTGTTTTGTAGTCATGTGAAAAGGGAGGTTAGTGCAGTGCTGTCAGGCTGCACAAGTTGACAGTTGCAAGCCAGTGAAGCCAGGGGAGAGATGTTGTATGTTTGTGATGTATGTGTGCATGTGCGTGTGTGTCTCAGCCCCAGTACGTCCCCCACAAGTATCACTTTTACCTGGCTGTCAAATGATGACGATGAACTCATCTGAATCTGGTTGTCATAACTCGATGAGGCAGTTATCTTGGTACACATTGGCCCTTATCTATCATGGACCCCTAATAATCTCCATCCCTGCATTGGCTGCATCACTCTCCTCTCCTCACCACCAATAGTTGGTGTGTGTTGGGCGTTCTGGTGCACTGTGGCTGCCGTCGCATCATGCAAGTGGATGCTACACACTACACACACACACACACACACACACACACACACAGACACACCATACTATTTAAAGCACTTTGAGTGCCTAGAAAAGCCTTATATAAATCTAAGGAATTATTATTATTATACAGCTTTTTTAGATAGCATGTACTGTACAGCCCTAAAGTTTCATAGATTGGACAAACCTTCTTGGTGTAGACATCCATTAATTCTGTTCACAGGTCCTGGACCAGTTTTCATTTCACATTCAACTGACACTGGATATTTTCCAATATCCACACATCCTGAAGTGTTTTTTTTCCTTTTATAACTCAGCAGTTTGCCAACAGTGACATTTTTTATTTATTAAAGCGTGACATGCTGTACTTTTTGCCAGTTTATAGCTACGTTTAATGTTGTGGAATGTCTGCGAAACAAGTTATTACTTATTACAGCAGCACCGGTCTCTGTTTTTTTCCCTCCTGAAGTTAATAAGGCATTTTGACAGATACTTAAACAGTAAAGATTACATGACATTATGAAGTATATTTATCAATGGCATTGATACTGAGGAAGGCACCATATGACCAGCGTGAGCTACCAGGTTGTACATAATCCTCAGTGGTTTAACTTATTGTGCTGACAATCAGAAGGATGTGAGTTCAAATCACAGCACTGCTGAGAGCATCTGCTGGGTTCTCGAGCATAACCTGTAACCCTGAACTGCTCAGCTGTATGTTCAACCTGCATTCTGCTTCACTGGTAGCTTTTTTTTTTTATTTTAATTCTGTCTTGCAGGGTTCAGTGGAGACTGATAGAGAAGTGTTTCCAGTTTGCATTTGTGTGTGTGTGTGTGTGTGTTTTGTGAGGACCCATCTCACTACACATCAATCTAACAGGGTGGTTCAGGATCACATCCGTTACACGACTCCCTCCTGCCCTTCTCTCAGCATGGTACAGCTCTCTCTCTCTCTCTCTCTCTCTCTCTCTCTCTGGCAGATATGGAAGCTTGCGGCCATTTTCTCATTTTTTTAACATCCAAACCCTATAGGTTTGTACTAGAAGTAACAGTTTATTAATAATGATAAAAACTTTAGGAATAAAAGATAAGGAAGACATAGTGCTGCCAGAAAGCCTCTGGTAAGCCCCTTGAGTAATCCTCAACACTCTTAGATGCATAATGTACAACGGAAGAATATTGAATCTGAAAAAAGAACTGGAAAGTATGTTAAAGTCACCCTGGAATTTGTTCTGAAGTCCAGAATGAGCTCACTCTTTCTCACTCTTTCAGAAAGTTGCTCTCTATAAGCTATATGCAATGGAAACTTCCATCTTCCATACTCTTAAACATTTATTTTTCAGTCATTCAGTTCCATATGATCGTCATCATACTCCGTTCAAACAGACTGCTACTGAATTACTTTATTAAGTTTCACCGAACAGAATAAATATTCCACAGAACAGCACCTACGTTTTTTTCCTCCTCATTTGCATATTAAACCATTATTGGCTCTTATATGCTATGATGCAATGATATCAATAAAATATTTTTTTTCCAGCATAATATTTTTATAATATAATATTTTTCATCCGGTTTCTTGAAGGAATGTGACAAATTCTTTGCAGTATCCGTTTTCCCATTTTTCACACTTTATCCAGCCTGTGTACTTAAAATAATTTCCAGGAAATGATATAAGCATAAAACCACATTTTAGTAAGTTTGTGCGATTTGAATTAGGCATCGGAAACCTAATTTGGCAATGTTTATGGTGTAAAATGAAGTGTCATGCTCCACACTGATGTAGAACTCAGAGCACAGTTCTGCCTCAACCTGATTGTCGCAGAAGATATTCATTAAAAGTCTAGAAGCAGGCCTCTTTTTTTAGACATATTTAGAGTGCATTGGAGCAAGGGAACACACTGAGCTGTGAGTTTATTAGGTACTATAAATATATAGCTAATAAACTGGCATATTTAGTGTGTATATTATATTTAATATTGCTCTTGGTGTGAATTTAATAAAAAAACATTCAGACAAAAGACAAATAAATACTGACATGGATTCCCCCTGCCTCATGTACTTGTTTCAGTTTTGGTGCTGCACTGTCATTGGTTTGTTGACTTTCTGTGTTCTCCTATTCTGTGTATTTTGTTCTGATTATTTTGTATATTTATACCCTTATTGATAAATAAATATTGATGAAAAAAAATGTTGAAACCCCGGTAAAAAGTCAGCAAGCCGAAATATTTGGTTTGTCTAGTTGGCAAGTATTAACAGAAATCTAATATGTGCACATGACAGAGGACGTCTCATGGACTCTCAACACCACCTGCCTAGCGAAGACGTACCAGTAGCGATTCCACTGCCTGCAGAGGCTGAAGAGAGTCAAACTCTGCCCTCCCATCCTCACAACCTTCTACAGAGGGACAATAGAGAGCGCCCTGACCAGCTGTCTCACCATGTGGTACGGGAACTGCACAGTTTCAGACCGCAAGACCCTACAGCGGATTGTGAGAACAGATGAAAAGATCATCAGGGTTTCTCTAAACACCACTGTCACCTCGTACAACAACCACTGCACCCGCAAAGCCACCAGTACTGCGGACTACCCCGCTCACCCATCCTAGGGACTCTTTACTCTCCTGCCATCTGGAGATGTATCTGTGCCACCACCAGCAGACTTTGCAACAGTTTCTTCCCTGAAGCAGTCAGATTACTCAATACCCTGCTTCCTCCCATTGCTCACCTGGGCCCGTCAAACCTCTCTGCCTCAGATATTTTATGGGACACTAAAAGTATTGCTGTTACCCTACCAATGGTTTACAGTTTACTGCCCATGTTCGGTGTATTTATTGTTCTGTTCTGTGTATTTATTGTTCTGTACTCATCTGACATTGTTGTGTATTTGCACTTTATGTAGGCTTGCGTACTGTTATGTGTTGCACCATGGTCCTGTAGAAGCAACATTTCGTTCCAGTGTATACAAGCTATATAGAGGAATGACAATAAAAACCCACTTGACTTGACTTGAAAATCTACTTGTCCTGTGAACTCAGGCTACTGATTTCTCCATCTCTGCTGTGTATTACTATTGATCGTGGATTTTTCTCGGTTTTTCCTGTGCTCTGACCCCTGCTTTAAACTATAACTATGATTTCTGGGTTGCATCTAATAAAAGCCATGCTTAACCCACCACAGATTGCAAATACAATTTTTAAAAAAAAACAACAAACAAACACAAATGATCTCTTACCTTCCATTGCTTGCCCTCTAGCATCACTGAATCTGATTATTTATCTGTTTCCTGCTCATTCCCTCCTGCACTTCTCCATATTTTCTCATATTAAGCCTGATGACTGTGAACGTCCTGCGTTTGGGGCACCATTTCATCTTCCCTCAGCTGCACTTTAAGTCACTTCAGAGCCATTCATGCTGTGATAATTAACGTAATGTGGAACCAAGCATCCAAAAAAATATGACTCAGATGCCTAGATGAAGGCAAATTCCCTAGTCTCCAAAATCTCCTACTGATTATTTTCATATTTGGAAATATGGCATTCCTGCTGTTCTGAGACCAGGTTTGCAGTCTTCCTATTCCATAATCAAGCTTAGAGCTTCCTGGATCGAGGGTCAGTTACTGGTTTTCGATTAGTTCAGTGTATCGATCAGCATCCTCTTTTTCATATCTGGTAGAATGCATGAACAAGCTCAAGTCATTCAAAATAATCGGGTTTGTATGATCAAAGAGCAGAAAATAAAGGAAGGGGGAGCTGGGAAAGTCTATATCAATCTTACTGCCGCTCTCTTTTTCTCATTTCTCTCAATCTGACCGCCTCCTCTACTTTTTTTTCTTCTCTGAGTCGCACTCTCTTTTCCTCATTTCTATCCTTCAGTGGCTTCATCTTCTTCCATCTGGCTCTAATTGGGGATGTTTCTCAGTCTCGGCAAGCGAACAGCACTGGCTGTGGGCATAAACTGCAGCACAGCGATAAAGATGGAGAGAAAGAGAAAGAACGAGAGAACAGGGAGGAAAAGGCTCTCAAGATATCTGCTCTGCAGGCCTTGAGCAGGACAAATCCTGTTACATGTCCACAGCAATCTGACAGAATATTTCTATTTATTATTTCTTGTTTGGACCACCAACACCAACCCAATCACCACCACCATCACCATCACCTCACTGAGCCAAAAAACCTAATTTTCAATGGAACCCAATTTCCCAGAATTACTGCTTTAATATCCGGGAAAATGAGATATAATCTCACACAATAAACATGATGTTTATTCTTGCACAAAAAAAATTGCAAAATTGAGCATTTTTCCTTGGGTTTTTTTTTTGGGTTTTTTTGTATTTTTTTTAATTTATTTATTTATTTATTTTTTACAATTGCACACAGAGGACAAATTCATGATACAGGAAATTCTAAACACACGTTGCATATGCACAACTCTAACTCCTCTCTAACTCTCTCGTATCGTCCGTGCTCTCTAACGTGAGATGGCAGCATTTTCTGCAGTGGATCAGATTGCCGAAATGCAGAAATATCTGTAACCAGTCAAGTTTAAGCTTTTGAATGAGGCAATGATATTTTCCAAACTTTTTGTGCTCCAAATTCAGCATGGACTAGTGATGGAATTTCTCTTCCTGTGACTTTCTAACAATAATACAGCTATTAGATCATCTTTAAATGGGGATCAAGGATCAGTGGTGTTTTTTTGTTTGTTTATTTGGAACACGTCATTCGCCATGATAGTATGCGCCATTATAGAAAAACATGAATCAATAATGGAGTGGTGTGATGCGGCCCAACGAGAAATGGAGTGTACTTTCTATAGTGTTTTATTCCACCTACTGTATATCCAATGAAAAACAGTTCGATATGTCAAAGAACAAGCAAACCGTCATTCCTTTGCTTGCTTCTCTTATTTTTTCTGTCTTCCTTGAAGTTTATAAGAAAAAAAATACTTGTTCTGTTACTGAGGAACCACAAAATGAAAAGTCATCAATTGTGAAGATTTTTATACAAGCTGGAAAACTTGGGTGGAAAAAAACAGCTTTATCTCTGACAGCTACAGTGGGGTGAAAAAGTATTTGATCCCCTGCTGATTTTGTTCGTTTGCCCACTGACGAAGAAATGATCAGTCTATAATTTTAACGGTAGGTGTATTTTAACAGTGAGAGACAGAATAACAACAAAAAATCCTGAAAAACGCATTTCAAAAAAGTTATAAATTGATTTGCATTTTAATGAGTGAAATAAGTATTTGATCCCCTATTCTCTATTTAATCCTTCCCCAAGATTTCTGGCTCCCAGGTGTCTTTTACACAGGTAATGAGCTGAGATTAGGAGCACTCTCTTAAAGGGGGTGCTCCTAATCTCAGTTTGTTACCTGTATAAAAGACACCTGTCCACAGAAGCAATCAATCAATCAGACTCCAAACTCTCCACCATGGCCAAGACCAAAGAGCTGTCCAAGGATGTCAGGGACAAGATTGTAGACCTACACAAGGCTGGAATGGGCTACAAGACCATCACCAAGCAGCTTGGTGAGAAGGTGACAACAGTTGGTGCGATTATTCGCAAATGGAAGAAACTGTCAGTCTCCCTCGGTCTGGGGCTCCATGCAAGATCTCACCTCGTGGAGTTTCAATGATCATGAGAACGGTGAGGAATCAGCCCAGAATTACACGGGAGGATCTTGTTAATGATCTCAAGGCAGCTGGGTCTATAGTCACCAAGAAAACAATTGGTAACACACTACGCCGTGAAGGACTGAAATCCTGCAGCGCCCGCAAGGTCCCCCTGCTCAAGAAAGCACATGTCTGAAGTTTGCCTGAATGATTCAGAGGAGAACTGGGTGAAAGTGTTGTGGTCAGGTGGTCTGGCCAACAAGGGTTTTGCCACCAAGTACTAAGTCGAAGAGGTCAAATACTTATTTCCCTCATTAAAATGCAAATCAATTTATAACTTTTTTGAAATGCGTTTTTTCAGGATGTTTTGTTGTTATTCTGTCTCTCACTGTTAAAATACACCTACCATTAAAATTATAGACTGATCATTTCTTTGTCAGTGGGCAAACGTACAAAATCAGCAGGGGATCAAATACTTTTTTCCCCCACTGTAAAAGATTCTAATAATGGAAACTCCTTCCAAAAACACTGCTACTACTACTACTACTACTACTACTACTACTACTACTAATAATAATAATAATAATAATAATAATAATAATAATAATAATAGGTTTTATGCATGTAGCACCTTTTTCATTACAAAACCCATGAATGAAATCAGAAACCTGAACCAGAATTAAATGTTATTATATATTATATATTACACACATATATATATATATATTATAATATTATTATATAATATATATTATATAAATTTTAAGAATAAATATTCTTCTTGTCAAAATCTTGTCAAAACCACAGCAATTAATTAAATATTTTACTATGTTAAATAGCAATACATAAACGATCTATTTGCAAGTCCCTGTGTCAGAGCTCCTTCTATAGAAAACGAATCAGCATCTTCTGACCATTCGAGAATTCAATAGGCATAAATAAATAGAATGGGTCACTTTTAGTGTGAAAAGGCCATTACTCTTAAAACAGTAACACTACTACCTGTATAAACTGATGATTTGCATTGACACCAATATTCCAATATGAACTAATTGTTAGTTATATGATGTGTAAGAGCTACACTGTGGTTCTGAAAGGTTTTTGATGGCAATTCAAGGCCACAAGCTATGATTTTTGGGGTCGGGCCTCCATTAGCCCTTGTGTGCTGTAATATGTTCAGCCTCAGTGGATTCAATCAGATCCTACCGATCCTCTCGGAGAGAGATGCAAATTGTCAGTCGGTATGAATTGTCACTCTGTGCCTTTCTTTTTTTGAATGTTCCCTTTTTACTTTTTTCTACTTGACTTTTTCTGTATTTTTCTAAATCGCATTATCATCATCACAGGGGCCGAGATGCCACAAAACCAGCTTGAGGAATGAAATATGATGGACGTTTGCTCGGCATTTTTAAATGAAGTAGTGTTTAAAGGCTTAACGAACTATCATTAGTGCATCACAGTCTGTGATCAGCTCCAGATATAAAGACGTATGAATGACTTAATTGATTTATGGAGTGAATGTCTCCTCTAAAATCTTACACACTCCTTTGGCCTCCAGATTCATTCTGATTAACCTCAATTTTCAGCCAACTTCCGTGTAGAGACAGTGTGACTAAATTACATTAACGGTGTAATAGTGGGTGTCAAAAAGAAATTGGTAATTTCCAGCCATTTTCTTCCATTAATAAAATAATTGTAGGGACATACAGATATAACAATTCAGGATTTATTACATACATCTTCTGGATGTCTTTACAATGAGCAAGACTTGAGCAACTAATTTCTATAGTCTACAGAAATAATCATGGAACTGGAGAAGAATGGGGGTCAGATGCATGCCCTTGAATCTTTTTTATGTGTATTAATCATTGTTGTGAATTACATTATCATTATCAAACACACTTTAAATATCTAAAGAATTAAATCTAGGACATAGGAAATAGTTCTTCAGCTTGTTCCTCTGGAGCAGGGGCATGTCTAAAGGGGTGGCACTGGGTGGCATTTTGTTAGGATACATGGCATCATGGACTCTATCAAATGTCAACAGATATTAAATGAAAACCTGACTGCCTCTGTCAGAAAGCTTAAAATGGGCCGTGGTTGGATCTTCCAGCAGTACAATGATCCAAAACATACATCAGAATCAACACAAAAATGGCTTACTGACCACAAAATCAAGGTCCTGCCCTGGCCATCCCAGTCCCCTGACTTGAAAACCATAGAAAACCTGTGGGGTGAACTGAAGAGGAGAGTCCACCAGCATGGACCTCGAAATTTGAAGGATCTGGAGAGATTCTGTATGGAGGAATGGTCTCAGATCCCTTGCCATGTATTCTCCAACCTCATCAGGCATTATAGGAGAAGACTCAGAGCTGTTATCTTGGCAAAGGGAGGTAGCACAAAGTATTGACTAAAAGGGTGCCAATCACTGTTGCACACCTATACTTAACAAAGATTTTTTTTGTGTTGTGTTTGCAATTGTTTGATATCCATGAGAGCAGAGTATGTTTGTGAATTTCTTTGAACAAAAGATCAAAAGGCTAAACAATAAAGACAATTTTTCACAGCCTTCTTTGCTCATATTTACCAAGGGTGCCAATATTAGTGGAGGGCACTGTATACACAAACACTGTTGTAGTGGAAAATACAGGAAATACATAAATCAAATAAACAAAGTCTGCAAAAGTGTGACTTTCATGTCCCTCCTTCTGTTTCTAATCCCTACCTCGTCTGTCTCTTCCTTTATCAGGTCTACTGTCACAGGCCTAAGGGGGAATTCAACAACAATCTGTCTGTGGGGTTCTGTTCAGATATGGTTTTTAATGTTTGAGATACGAGGATCAGTGCAGGTAAATCATAGATTAGACTTTGTACATGTGATAAATGCCAACAGGAAAGAAGGACGTAGGCCTACAGGAGCAAATCTTACTAGAACAGGAGGTTGAGTCTGTATAGAACTACTGATTTTTCTGATAATAGGATAATGGGTAATAGGATAGGTAATAGGATTCCTTGGGTCAAGATGGGCAGAGCTTAGGTTAAATTTGATTAACAAGTTGCAAACTCAAACATATGACATCACCGTTATCCTTTTTTAACATACTGCTTAGCATTCAATACTGATTTTATTACTTACCCTGATGTTGGCTAACTTAAAGGTTTAAAATTGCACAGTGTCATAGTTAGACCTTTTTCATATTCCTTGGTAAGATTAGATTGGGATAGAAAATATGGCAAAAAAATAAATTAAAAAATCACAGTTGCAGAACTTTTTCAAAATATTCAATATGCATTATGATGTTTAGAGTCATCACAAAATGTGTCATATTTTGACGGCAAAACAATTATAAAAATATCGCAAAATAGCATACGTAAACAGGAGAAATATATTCCAACATACAATCAGATACCAATATGTAACTGTCAGTATATAGTAAATGTAGTAATGATACTATAATACTCTCAGAAAAAACATATAATTTATGGTAAAATGGTGTAGAATTTATTGCAATATCACTATAATATTGTTATATCTCCTACCTCTAAACTAAATGAATTAGCACATTGCTACAATTTGGTAGCTAGCAGGCTTAGGTAAACAACAAAACAATGCAACTAAGCAATAAAAACTGTGAAATTAATACCAGCAACGTACTGCATATGGAAGATATAGCACTCAAAACAATAACAAAAACAAACAAACAAAACAACTAAGCCATTTTGTGTAGATCCCTTATTTAAAAACCCTACACTAACAAATAATTAATATATACAGTACTGTGCAAAAGTTTTAGGCACCCTATTTTCTTCAGTACAAACTTTGTTATCGATTTTTTAATTTTATATCTTCTACATTATCAATCAGTACAAAAAACATTTTAGATTCGCAAACATTAGTTTTTTAGCACAAAATTAAATGTTACAGAAAAATGTTTGTATGTCATTAAAGAAAGCAGCGTGTTACATAAGAGACACTTTTCAGACAAAAAACACAATGAAGGCTGCTGGGTTTTGCTGCAAAAATAAGAAGCGAGTGCGAAAGTCAAAGTCTCCAGAAGAACTGTGGCTGGTTCTGCAAGATGCTCAATAAAACTTACCAGCTCATTTCCTTATAAAACTGCACTAATTGTACCGGAGACTACTATGGTATTATTATTATGGTATTTTTTTTAATGACATTTAATTTCATTATTTTGAAGGCATCGTTGCTCTACAGCATTTCTTTGCAATTTGACCTCCAGCTGATTGTAATCTGGGTGAGTACCAGATACGGCAAATATAACATCCGTGTGAAGGTCACGACACAGTCAAAGTGACACTTCCTGTCTACCACTTTTTGATGAGTCACATCTGCTTTTTACACCAGTCACCCGAAGACTTCTCCATTATCGCCATCACATAGTTCCTCGTCATCAGAGTTCAGCGGGAGGGCAGAACAGCCATCATACCACAATTTCATTATTAGCATCACGCAGCTATGATCAATTATGACGATCCTCCATGAGCGATTCTTATGAGTCATAACCGACTGCGTCATCCCAGAGGGAAGAGAATAAGAAATCATTTCCTGTGCAGGGGAAATGACCCAATTCCAATACATTATACTGTATGAGACAGGAGAATTAATCCAGATTAACCCCAAATATGGAACAAAAAGACCACTATTTTGTCATCTTCGTGAAGATGTTAGAAGATTGCTAACAAGGCAGAAGAGCCCTGTGATTTTACCACAGCGCTCTTGTTTTCTATTGGCTCACAAGACAGAGCTTTGTGAATTCACAGATAAAGTCAAAGAGGAAGTAACAGCAATCAGAAGCAAATGACCACAACAGACCACATGCCAAAACACAACCATAACCATGAAGCATAGAACGTCTGTTTCAGTGATGACTAATAAATGTCATAACACTCCACCCCTTCGCCCCCCAACACCCCAGCTCCCTATCCCAACCCCCGTGTGTGAGATTCCTTCCCCAATTGGCCAATATTAGCTTGTTGCAGTTCCCATTTTTGGCCACTAGGTACAAAAATAACTCTATGGAGATAAATGGGGCGATGAGCAGGCTGCCCCACAATTACACCACATCAGTGGAATATTGGCTTATATCTGTCAGAGAGCAACATTTTTTTTTTTTTTCAAATTGTTGGTCAATCAAAACAGGTAACTAGTATTCCAACGGAATATAAAATGTATGGCGTTTATGGAGGGCATGTTGGCTTAGTGGTTAGCATGCTTGTCTCACACTTCCAGAATTGGGGGTTTGATTCCTACCCTCACCCTGTGTGCACAGAGTTTGCATGTTCTCCTTGTGCTTCAGGGGTTTACTCTGGGTACTCTGGTTTCCTCCCCCCAAAGATACTGTATGCATTGTAGGCTGATTGGCATTTCCAAATTGTGCCCTGTGATGGGTTGGCACCCCATCCAGGGTGGCCCCCGCCTTGTGCCCCCAGTCCCCTGGGATAGGCTACAGGCTCCCCATGACCCTGCACAGGATAAGCGGTACAGAAAATGGATGGATTGATGGAGTTTAGGAAGATTAATACTTCCAACTATTTTCATTCATTCCGTGGATCCAGAGCCTGGATGGGATGGTAGTCCATCACAAGGCACTGTGCACACACTGAGCTGTGAGGCAGCAACGCTACCTGCTGTACCACTGTGCTGACTGTTTGCCATCTACATTAACCAGAACTTCACAGAGAAACCCGATCAAGTCGAGTCCTTCCATGGCATGAAACAGTGAAGAATTCAGTAACTGAACTACTGCCCCATCCTGTTTTTCGGCAATTAGGAATGATGAATAGCTGCATCACCGGACGGATCTTAAATAATTGATTTTTAATAAAGCATCAGATGTGGGACTCCAACCCAGAGCTCAGACCATCAGTGTCAGAAGTGATGTATAGAAAGTAAGCTAGAAGTCCATTTCCCCCAGCGGTCCAGTGGGACGCCAGAACAGCCAGTCATAAAAATAAAAGGAGAGTAAAGTAACCGAAAGGGATAGAGAGTGGGACAGCACTCTCTCTCTCTCTCTCTCTCTCTCTCTCTCTCTCTCTCTCTCTCTCTCTCTCTCTCTCTCTCTCTCTCTCTCTCTCTCTCTCTCTCTCACACACACACACACACATACACACAATCTATCTCAGCTTTACTATCCATCTGCATTCATTTACTAAATCTGTATATAAACATTACAACCTCGGGGGAATTAGGTTAATCAAAATTCCCCTGCATTCACTTGGCGAAGCAGTCTGAATGAGACGGTGCCAATGTTATGAAACATGGAACAAAAGCACTGAGGGGTAATTGCGCTGTTTTATACACCTTGTAGTCCATGACTCACTCTGATATAGTTCAGCTGTACCACTGAAGTTCGTGCTTATTGAGTCTGCCATTAGCCAGCTGCCCTGGGGCATGGATACAGCCGCACAGAGGGCGTTATTCACAGCTAGCCATTTACAGCACACACACATACACACTCAGGCACAGGAGACTACAGAAATACGTTGATATAAGAGCCGGTGGCAGCTTTAAAAGGAAATAAAAAAAACAACTCCATGCTAAATTTGTAAGAAGGTAAGTGGTATCTCATGTGAATAAATTTGTAATAATGATTACTTGCGCTAGCCTTCAACAGCCATAACGTTATAGCTTAGCAAGGGAAAGTATCTTGAATAGAGGTCAAATGATTATTGAATGCTTTTCATTATGGGATTATTATTTATAAAAAATTATTATTACTAAGACCACCAAGCTAATGTGAACTAATCATGCTTCATCTGCCAATTGAATGAAACAACGTCAATCATGAAATTAGGACAAATGTCTAGGCTTAATAATGTTGTAGTTGTTATATAACCTTTTAATTTTTTTTTTATTCGCCTGAAATAGAGACATTTTCTCTAGCTGCACTTCATGACTGCAAAATTCAAACACGTATGTGATAAATACATATTTCATCATTTAAGATTATAGATGGGTTTTTTTTTTCCAATACTGATAAACTGGCCTTAAATAAAGTGTAGCTCTAGCAGAACATTATTATACAGCAAGTTAACAGCAGTCTTGTACTTAATAAACTGTCAGCCTAGTGCTTATATAGTATTTCTGCCTCCAGCAAAATTAGGACCCAAGAGTTTCAATATTTCTCCTTAAATCTCCAATCTGTATACAGTACACATTTCCTGTTCACTTCACTATGCTTTTTTCTGGACATTTATTTCAGGTCTCGTATCTTTCCAGGGTGGCACCTGGGCACGAGCAAGAGGTATTGATGCATCACAAGTCTGGATTTTCATCCTGAACTTGGATTACTGTTTGGTACCTTGTCAACCTGTGCGCAATTCAATTCAATTAAATGATGGTTTTTTGGGTAGCATGCTTGCCTCGCACTTCCGGGGTTAGGGGTTTGAATCCCGCCTCTGCCCTGCCTGTGCGCGGAGTTTGCATGTTCTCCCCGTGCTTCGGGGGTTTCCTTCAGGTACTCTGGTTTCCTCCCATGTCCAAAGACATGCATTATATGCTGATTGGCATTTCCAAATTGTCCATAGTGTGTGAATGTTTGTGCGATTCTGCCCTGTTATGGGTTGGCACCCCGTCCAGGGTGTCCGCCACCTTGTGCCCCGAGTTCCCTGGGATAAGCGCCAGGCTCCTCATGACCCTGTGTAGGATAAACTGTATGAAAAATGGATGGATGGATGGAAAGAATACAGCACATCCACAACTCTCTCCACCAAATTTCAAGGACTGGGAAGGGAGGGGATTAGTCAGAAAAGCCACCAAATGCCAACAGACAGTCAGGATTGGCTAGCGTCACTCTGACTGTCAGGAAATGTGTGGTGCCATCCTTCATATCTTCAGTTATGCTGCTTGCCACAGATGGCTTTGGCTTCATCATTCATTCACATTCAAGATCTTCTACCCACAGGGTGAATGCTAAGAACGTTGCACCATTTGGGAGCGTTTAAAGTTCTTAATACAACAATCGCATATTTTGTTAATGCTTTGGCAATGCAAGAATGCATGTAACTAAACAAACATCATGCCAATAAAGTTCACTGAAGTCAATTTTCAGACAGAAAGCAGATGGTTGAGACACTAATGTCCCAGACACCAAAATCCCTCACACCGAGGAAAGAAGAAACAGAAGAGGAGCTAAAAAAAATTGTTTAAATTTTAAATTTACCATCGCCGAACATGCATTTCATCATGCCGAAGTGTGCTCTGCAGAAGGAAACATGTTCCTCGTGTCCACAAGTGCTACGTGTTGCAGCTCTGACGTGCGGAGCTCAGTGAAGGGGTTAGAGGTCAGAGCACCAAATAATCACTTTATGAAACGGAGGAGGTGGAGTGAAGCCAGGCTGTGTTCTGCTGTGACCCTGCGCCTGGCACAACACACACTCAAGATCAGGCCCAATCTCAGCCCTATTCACGCTTCGCCTTGAAACCCAAACAGTCGGCTTATCTCGGTGGAATTGGCTCGACACAATGAAGCCAAGGAAAGAAAAGACAGCCAGGCTGAATGGGGCACCTTCTGAATGCTCTTTCTGTCTTGTTCTCGCACTCGTTTCTTCTACATTCTCTCTTTCTCCTGTTTTTCTTGCGGCAGCATCGGGGGCCCCACAGAGAGCGAACAGCATTGTCACAAAAATTAGACATGATTGCATTGTAATGTTGTCAGACTGTGCAAACGCACAATTTGGTGCACAAATATGTGTTATCCATCAAACTTTCATTTCTTCTTCTTCTTCTTACGATGTGTTTTATGGAGAAAAAACAGTCAGGCGCAAATGTGCAGTTTGTTGTGCCGCAGAGGCACGCGATGACGGAGGCTTGATGATCCTGGCGAGCCGTGCCTCGTTGGCAGCCCTCGCTTTCGCGCTGCCGTTTCCGCCAAGTTCAGTGGCACCTGCAGAATCTAATATCACTCCCGTTGTGTGCCAAGTCCTCAAACAACAGGCTACGGCATCAGGTAATTATCTTGCTTACAAACGGTTTTTCCCTTGCTTCCTACGTGTTCTTCAAATTTGTATATAAAAAAGAAAAAGGAAATCTAAACTTGACACCTCACACATAGAGCCACTGCTGTGCCCATTTTTTATAAAGCGGCTCTCATGCTTGTGTAACTACACGTAAACTATCGCCTATATGCAGCTATAGTTACATTATGTAACTATCGAGAATATCTTATGTACAGTGCCTTTAAATACGTATTCATGAATCTATACAAAATGCTTCATAATATTGAAGTGGAGGGGGGCACAGTGGCTTAGTGGTTAGCATGTTTGCCTCACATCTCGATTCCCTGTGTGCGCAGAGTTTGCATGCTTCGGGGGTTTCCTACAGGTACTCCAGTTTCCTCCCCTAGTCCAGCGTTGTAGGCCGACTGGCATCTCTAAATTGTCGTGAATGTGTGTGTGATAGGATAGGTTCCAGGCTCCCTGCGACCCTGTGTAGGGTAAGCAGTACAGAAAATGGATGGATGGATGGAATAGTGAAGTGTGGGGGAAAAGAATTAGCCAAATTTGCAAAATCATTTGCAAAAAAAAAAAAGGAAAAGTTGTGATTGCGTAAGTATCCCATCCCCCACCCCCCATTGCTGTGAAATCCCAAAATTTGTGCCATAGTGCAACCATTCGTCGTTAGAAGTCGTAGTTCAGTGGAGATGACGTGTCATGATCTTGATGTTAAAGTGTCACATGATGACATACAATACTTACTGGAAGAACCCAGTGTTTTTTTTTGTTTTTTTTTAAAACCTAAACAAACAGCATCATGAAAAGCAAGCAGCTATCAAACTTGCTCGCCGTATTGTCAGGAGTTCGCCAGTTCAAATCCTGACATTGCTAAAGCAATCTGTGGCCGGAATCCAAGGGAGCAAAATTGGCCTTGCTGTCTGGGTGGGAGGGATATCACACTCTCTCTTTCCTGTCAATCACAGAGATACTAGCCAGTCAGGGGTGTCTGTGAGCTCATGTATGCAGAAGAGGGCAGACCAGTGAAGGCGAATGAAGATCCCAATGAAGTCCATTTCGGCTCCAGGTTGTAACACTGCTACATGTGGAAAAGGTCAAGGGGTGTGAATACTTATTTAAGGCGCTGTAACATCCATACAGACTTTGAAACTTTACTTTTTTTTGTTCAAATCAGCTTCAGGACGTTGCTGCAGTGCCCTTTGTCACTTCTGTTCCATGGAAACACACCCGAGCTGACTCATTCTCTCGCCACAGACATTTCCATAGGAGCATTCCAAGAGTACACGATTACTTTTCCTCCCCTTGTGTGTGGTAAAAAATTGGTGGTTGTTCCTCTGAGGCTTGACGATCCCATCGCATTTCTGACCTGTTTCAACTACACACACATACACACACACACACACACACACACACACACACACACACACACACACCTCAGTAAAGTTTCCATTCTATATAGAGAGAGTTTATTCCACAGAGACGGTGAGGAGCCGGTGTCTTTTTCAGATGGATTGAGCTCTCTCTCAAACACACACACATACAGATATAGGCATTCTTTATCTTCAACACACACACACACATAGGTAAGTTCTCTTTTTGTCCCACCCCATTTCCATGCATACGTATGATGTCATGTTCTTATCACTGCACAAGCCTGTTTTTAATGTGTAAACACTGAAACACACACACACACACACACACACATACACACACACACACACAAATCCTCAGGGCATTTGTCACCATGTCAGTTGCAATGTGCAGGTGCGAACGTTCTGCTCGCCACCACAAGTGGTAATTAGTCGTGCCTCTGACACATCCAACCCTTCAGTGAACTACGTTCCGCCACACTCTCTACACGTCCTCCCCAATTAAGAGCCGCCTCGAGCGATCGTAAATATTGATTTGACTGACAGAGAACTCGCTGTCTTAGAAACCCAAGTGCAAAGGCAAGCATCATAATCAAAATATTTGTTGCATTTGTTCATTAGCAGCTAACGCTTCGTTAGGCACGCCGAAAGAGGTTCGCTGCAAGAGCAAGTTCTGTGATAAGCACATTATTTCAGGAGAGCTTTCCAAAATAATCATGCTGCACAATCTGCAATTAAAGGCAAATATCGTTCGGGGTGTTAAATGAGTGGTTAGACAGTGACTAAAATTTGCCTGGCGAGAAAGCTATTTCACTTGGACGGAAAACTAATCAGTTTGTAGAAGTAGTTACTTTTTTATGCGTAAAATAAATCTTGGTGAAACCAAGTAAGGGTGTAGTTTCTTATCTCTAAAAACAAAATGGCAGAACTGCTAATGGTTAAGCAGCACTCACTGGAGATTTTTGTCACAGCTCCATAGATAACCCTCAATAGCTATCCTTATAATATATACACATCTCTCATCATTTTGTTGACTTTTGATATTATTGTACTAATAATACGTAGCTATCTACGTATTCTTATGAGAATTTTCGGATTCCGCATAAAGAAAAACGCTGGATGGAAACATCAGATGAGCATAAAATCTCCAAAATGCACATAAAAACCATACGCGCTCAATTGAGGCGGGTCATTTTTGCATTCCATAACAAGACATGCCCATAAACTATGATGGGAACACATTTACCGAATAAATTGCTTTATGCCTTGCTTTTTATGTTTATAAAGTGGCAAGTGCTTGTGTATAAAGGCGGAGGTCTAGGCAGTATTGGAAAACCCGCCTCGGACGCTTCTACTCTAGAAAAACCTGCCGACCTCAGAGGCGTGAGCTACATCGAGGTGATTTGCATTATCTGGATGGGCAGCCCAAGAAATTGACTTAAGCACGTGGAGAACACGACTCTGAATACGAGTAACTTTCCTAGCAAAAATATTCATGTAACTTCTGTACTCAAATCGCCGACTTTGACTAGAACCCACACTGAAAAAAATGATGTGTTGGATTTCCTTAAAATATATATGCACCATTTTTGCTTCACACTTTTTAAGTAAATTCAACTTGAAGTAATTTTAAGTAAAATTAACAAGAAAACCTTTATGTGTAAAAAATAAATAAATAAATAAATAAAAAATGTAACCAATGGAATCTACCAAGTAATTGCAAGTTGATTCAAATTAACATTTAAGCTTTTTGTGTTGCTCATTTACATTAACACAAGGTAATTCCTTGAGTTGAATAAAACCGCCCTGCTTACTGCGCTGCTCCTGAACGTCTTAAAATAAACAACACAGACAATTAGCACAAAATAAAACTTTTTTTTTTACCTTATTTTTGGACAACGGTTGCAATACTGCCGTTTAAAAAATTTTTCCAATTGAGTACAGCTCAATAAGAAAAAAATATCACTTCATACAACAAAAGTTAACAAAAGGTTTTCAGACAGTTAGTACAAAAATGAAGCGTTTTTGTTTCACAGATTGCAATGCTACAAACCTTTTTTTTTTTTTTTTTACGAAGTATATTCATAAGTATTTAACAAGTTTCTAATGGTTGAAGTACTAACATTCGTAGCAATTAAAACATTCTGTTTAAAAAGTACCCCCTTGAGCACTAACGCAATAAATGAGTGTTAATGGATGTTAAAAAGTAAAACTCTAATATTTTACTTCATTTATTTAAAGATTCACCGCGTTCACCACGTTGTGCTTCAGAAAATGGCTCCAAGTCTTTCACTGGATATTTGCATATCACGTGGCTCACAGTCATACTTCAAATTTTAAGTTAGGTTTACTTAACCTTAACCTAACTGTAATTGTAGTTGACATGACTCACACTCTTAATTTCACCTTGTAATTGACATTTTTGTGTTAAAATGTCCAAAATGTTTTTAGAAATCAACGCTTTTGAGTTTAATCTATTTATATTGATACGTAATGGTTGTTGAGCCAACGAATCATTTTTTTTTCAATGCAATATTCTTAATGCTATGGAATATACAGCACTTGCCTGTCTAATACCTGTCAAGTTGTCACATTTTAAAAAGAACACTAACTAGATTTTTAACAAACAAAACATGTAAGACACAGTTTCAAGTATCCAACATTCTAAGATTTGGAAATTTCTAGTCCGTCATCCTGTTTTATGAAGACACCATGTTTTTGCCATGATGCCCAGTTCAGAGTCAATAAAATACACCTACAGTTTTCTCTTGAACTGGACACTCTAATTGGCAGTTGTGCATCTAAAGTGTGTCTGAATTGTCATTCTGCACTTCAACAATAAAGACGGCGGATGAGAAATAATCTGCATACAAAACAATAGAGTGAGTGAAGCACCAGACAGCAGAATAAACTATCCAGGTTTTTTTTTTTTTTCCTTTGACAAATTCCCTACAGATGAAACTGACTGCGGCTCGCTAGTTAAAACTGCATCTCTCTCTCTCTCTCTCTCTCTCTCTCTCTCTCTCTCTCTCTCTCTCTCTCTCTTTCTCTCTGTCTCTCTCTTTCTCAAACAACTGAAAAGCAGCAAAGCTCCAAAGACAATGAGGTACGGCCTGTTAAATTTGGTCATAAGAGACTAAGGTGTCGTTAATTTCCAAAACAAAGACATGCCAAGATTTGATTTTCTCCTGTCGCAAGAAAACGCAACTAACAATGAGCATGTTTGAAAATAAGCATAATGACCTCTTAAAGGCAAACTTGTTTTAATCAGAATCAATGGTTCACGTTTGCTCTAAGTGGCATGGATTTGAACGGACTATTTCTGCAAAGTATACACTTCAATTCATAAGTGTAAATTTCCCACAAATTAGCATTACTCTCTCAAACAGCTTTAAGTGAGGTTAAGTGTGTGAAAAAACAAACAAACAAAAAAAACCAGCAAAATCGCAGTTCCCATGCTTCGGTTTTTGGTTTTTAGTACTCTGAACCTTGCCAAGCTTCAAATTTAAACGAGTGATACGTCCACCACCAATTAATTATTTCAACATGCTGCTGGGAAGTCGAACTTATTGACCCAGTGAGAGGGAAAATCTTTTTTTTTTAGTTGTTGTTGTTTAAAAGAAAATGACTTATATACACTGGCAAGTGCAACACATTTATTTATAGCGTGATTAAAGGTGCATGTTCCTAGATGCTCTAGAATTGGTGGTACATGAGACCAGGTGGTGTCAGACCCATAACAGAGCTGTATGACTCATTTAATTTAACTATAAAACATTTAACTATTAATGAAATACTTATAATACATGTATAATAATAAAACTCTTGCGGGCATGCTGTTACAGGAAAATAATCAACGACGAGGTGGTGTGACGAGTTATTGTTACCACCCCAATGTTGATTACGTTTCCTCTAACAGCAGGTTTTTATTCCTTTTATACCACAGCAGTTTGCCATCAATTATACTGTACAGTATATGACACCATACTTTTATCATACTTTTATCTGCATTTTATATGAATATTTGTTTTGTTCCTTATTACAGTTTATGTATGGTTACTAAGGAGTCGTGGCCATAACACACACTTCAAACTTGAAAAAAGTGAGAAGGCATAAAGGGAAAGGGAACGCTATTGTAAGTAAAGTAATTTTCTTAGAAATTTCATGGGCTGCTGGGAAAATATGCATCTTGTCACTCTTCAACATTAACGCAACTGTCACTACAGAACCCATCCATTGAGTGACGGTAACATTTCTTTATGTTTTATTGTCTCACAGTAAAATACTTCCATAATGGCTTCTTATCTACCATTACAGTCCAACATCCAGTGAATAAGGCTTTAACTGAAGAAGCAAAAGTCCCAAACTTTTCTTCTCGATTAAACATGACACCATATCCTGCTGTGCTGCTGGATGTAGAAGCTAGTTAATGTGAGAAAAAAAAAACCCTTTCTGTATGCACATTTCAGCAAACCTTCTTTTCGTCTCAGTTACATTTCATTTCTGGGCCCTTTTGCCCTCGAGGCACCTCAGAGCAAAAGCAGCTGTGCTTCAGACCCTTCCTCAACAAAGCCTAATAAAACTTTAAGCAAGCGCACTTGCTCGGCTGTGTGATTTCTCCCGAACAAGCGCTCATTTATACATCACACAGGACGCTCCAGACCACTCTCAGGCAGCACGCATTACCGATACGGCTTCCAGCGTGACACGGACACAGTGCTGAGTTACCACTCTCGGAAAAGCCATTGCGTTTTACAGGTGTAGTAAAGTAGACTTGGTCACGCACATGATAGCTATAAAGCAGGGATGGAGCTGAAGTGTGTTTTTCACCAGAACAAATTTCACTGCTTGGATATTATTCATATGTTCCAAAGAAAAAAATCCACATGAATGATTAAAACCCAGCATTTTCGAAATATTTTAAACTAAAATGTCGCCTGATGTAAGAAATTTGAACTTTTTTTAAAAAATCCATGCTATTTATGGCATGCTTTATTTGTTTATCTATAAAATCGCAGATTAATTACAACATTACGTGTACCGATTTATAGTAAACAATTTACAGCACTTGTTAGAGTCATGCTTTTACTCAAATTGTGTTCTTTTGAGCCTGTGGTGCATCATGTAGGTTCTGCAGTGCCATTATGGTACACCCTACTGTATGTTGTAAGCATATACAGTGTAGTCAGCCTAGCTGTAGTTTAAGAGGGACTTTTATTTGGATATTGGGAAAAAAGGGTCATTACTGTGTTTTTAAAAAGAAATCTATTCCAAATGCAATTTTAAACATATCTGATGAAACATTTTGTTATAAAATTACCCAAATTGCATGAATGCACTGGCTTGTTACAGCAGGAGAAATTCGATTGCATTAGGTATGGTTTAGCATTTTTTTCTCTGGCTCACATCTGATTCGAGTTGTGGAGGACATGCTAATCAGTGCATATGTTGAATGTAGTCCAGGGAAAATGCTACATTAATGCAAGGAAGGGAAAATCGCAATACTGGGAAAGGGAAACTCGCATTTGAAGTAGCCACTGGTGCGATCATTGGAACAAAAAGAGCCTGAAACATAGATAGACTGAGGGACGTACTGTATTAGAAAGAGCTTTCTGGTGCACAATTTGAGACCATGTTAACACCATTGTTTAGTAATGGAGCAACAGTGAACGAATTCGAATTGTCTTATTCATAGCTATTAATTAAAAGGCGACTCAGTCACGTAAGTTGCTTGTCCGCACCTTCGTAAGCTAGAAATTTTGGCACAGGCTTAGCCAGACCTTTTACAATGAGGTGGCCAGTTTGAGGCATCCAGGGTGGAGCAAAAATACAAAAAAAATCTGTATCCAAAGAAAATAATAAAATGCTGCTATTCTTATTTGTGTATGGCTCCATCGAACATGAAAAGCACATGAAAGCTAAACAATTTGTTTGTTATCTAACTATCTATCTCCCTATCAAGCTATCAAGTACAAATTCAATATCATTAGCTAATCAATATCATTAGTGGTGGAATATCATTCTTGTACTCTGAAGCTGATGTGCATAAAATTTGGTGATGATTGGACAAAATTTGTAGGAGGAATAGCGAAAAAACTTTTTTTTGACAAAATCCAAGATGGCGGAAAATCTAAGTCAGAAATTGACGTCACATGGTGCGTTTAACTCGTCTCGACCCAGGGAATCCAGGGATGTCGAGCTTTTAAATTTTGAACACACTGTTCAAAGGTCATGACCATAAATGTACTTCCAAATTAGGCTAAAATGTGACCCAATGGGGGCACTAGATTGTTGGCAGCACTTGGCCCAAATTTGGTCAGAATGTTCCTTAGACACCCCCCCCCCCCAATCAGTGTGCCAAATTTCACAACTTTTAACCAGACGGTTCTATGGGCTGCCAGAGACACCCTAGCCAGAAGAAGAAAAAAGGTAGAATAACAATAGGGTGCCTATGCAGGGGTGGTACAAACTGGTGCAAATTTAAGTTGAATACCCAAGGTACAGTATATGGCATACACATCATTCATGGTTGGATGCAAATGACACAAATGCATCACCTCTAGTTATGATTTTTAACCGATGTTTAGAAATGAGAGAAACAAGAGTTTCATACATTGAAGTAGGGAGCGAGAGAACAATTGAGAGTGAGAACCCAAGGGGGAAATACTGTTATTATCACCTCCTCCCAGCAGACAAGCAAAACAACACTTGGAGAAAGAAAAGAAGAAGCTAAATGAAACCAGGCTGATGTTACAAAACAGCATGAAAGACAGAAAGAGTGAATAAAAATGTGAGAGACAGAAGGAGTGTCACTGTAAACATCTATAACTGCCTTGTGCAGCGGCTAATTGGATCACTCTTCTTTTAAGTCATCCAGCGAGGCTGTGGGAAGAGACGCTTTGGGATCAGAGATTTGTTCAGTTTGGATGGAGCACTAATGCTAATGCCGTGCACAATTTCCTGGAATAAATGCTAATTGTATTCATTTACTGTACATTTCCACAAAATCCCTGTCATATGCTAATGACTCAATCATCTCTGACCACTAAGCTTCATAAAGATACTTTGGGTCAGCGAGGCGCTCAGGGTGTGACCGCGCTGCAGGGTCAGTCTTTTGTTGTAGCCCATTAGCTTGAAATTACAGTCATTTTGACACATTCAGAACAACAGATCTGAGCCATTAAATCCTTTGTGTATGAGCCCCAGTATTTGCTGAGTCATGGTCATTATTTCATTACTCGGCTAGCTCCCAGACACAAGCAGTGGTCAAGAGAGGACCTATTACCCATGTTCTGGGATTGGAGTACGTGGGGACGCATAAAACCTGTTTTGCTCTTCTGTTTTTTCCCTCTTCCCTCTATTTCTCTTCCTCTTGTTTCTTCTCATGACAAGACCTTGTTAACGGCTAGTCATACACAGGTAGCAATTTCCTCTGCAGGTCCCCGCTGGTCCCCGTTCCTTATACAGCATCCCGCTGAGGGGAATGATAAATATTAGCCTCTACCTATTTCACAGCACTGTATACTTTCTTTCTTTTTTTTTCTTTTTTTTTTACCAGCACATTTCCTGCTGCTCACAGCTAGTGCGTCTGAAGCTAGCTACAGCGTGAAGGTGCTCACAGAGAATTTAAACAGCGATTGGACCCAGGACGTTTTCCTGTTAGTAATGCTAGCAATGCTAGCAAGCAAAAGCATCACAAATACGGTTCCCTTTTGTAGATTCGGTTGAGGGGACGTCAAAGACTTCTACCTTTTGTGCTTTTCAAAGGCTCAAATGCTTTCTCTCTCTCTCTCTCTCTTTCTCTCTCTGTCTTTCATACACACACACACATTTTGAGGTAAGCATACATATATATATATATATATATATATACATATATATATATATATATATATATATATATATATATATATATATATATATATATATATATACAGTATATACTCACTCCAAATGAGTATACATGGCTGAATATGGACCAGGATTCAATCAGCTCGTCTGTCAGCACAGGATGAAGGTAGGTACAGGAGACAGGGAGAGACGGTGATGATGTCTGCCTTGCTATGTGCTTATGAATCTAAAATTAACCTATGTTTGTTTTCCATTCAAATATATCACACGAAGTCTTTCCGTATAGCCAAGCATAACCAAGGCTACCAAGGGAGAAAAAAAAGAGAATAAACCAACTGTTTGTTGAATAATTCACCTTAGCCAGTTACATAGATTGTTTTTAGTGCTAATTTACAACTAGCCACTTCTACACAACCACTAACATTAAAGAAACAGTTCTCTTAGCACAGATGTAATTAAACAGCCCTGACATGTAAGTCCCTAAAAGGCTAATGTTGTTAGTAAGTAATTGAAGTCAATCTCACCACCACTTTCAACGTCATTGTTACTCTGTATTCATTACAACAGAGAGGTCGAGTGGTTTAAATACTTTCAAAAATAGATTTCAATATTTACAATTTAGCTCAGAGAAAAAGGCCAATTCGGCTTAGCTTGCAATATTTATCCAACTTGCCATTAACCGGCTTAAAATCCATTTCACAAGAATAAAATAAAAACTTATCTCAGCAGACATAAAAAAAAAATGTTCACAATACAGAATAATAAACACAAAACCGACTGAGATAATTGGATAGCCTAAAGGCGATCAGCAGATCCTTCGGCATTCCTGAAGGCTATGAGAGTTTCAGTTATACTTTTATTTAACTTCTAGAAACAATGCATTATTTAAAAGCAGGAAAAAATTAAACAAGAATCAGTGCACATAAAAACATTCAATTGGTGAGTAATAATGGAACCGGTCAGTGTTAGAGACTCTCGAGACTTGTAATATGTTCCAAAAAGTGTATTGTGACTGAATTTATCTCAGAAATGGTTTATCATATCGTCATATCACCCAGCTTTAGACATTTTTGCAAACATAAAGTACATTTCAGACTCCTCAGTATTTGGGCAAAAAGAGGTCAGACAATCCTGTTACAAATTAATTGTTGGAAATGGTTGACCTATCAGGGGTGTGTCCAGGTTTTTAGACATGGCGTGGCGAAGAGGGGGCGAGAAAAAAACTAAGGGGTGGTACCATTTAATTAAGTAGGTTAATTAAGGTTACATTTACAGTCGAGGTGTAACACAGTGTCGTTATCTGTACCTGTATCTGTTCAGTGCTCCAGATCCCTATATCTGTATTCGGATTTAAATCTGAAGTAGGCATGGCCTAAACCAGAATGATAAATAATAATAATAATAATAATAATAATAATAATAATAATAATAATAAATATGAATTCTACCACTGTGCTGCTGGAAACACTGAAAAAGACATTAGGCCTAGAGGTAGAAATGCAATCACTGTCAGCATGGTGTGTGTGAATTCTGGCTCTGAATGTTCCTCAACCTCAGCTGCATCACTCCAGTTGATACATAATAATAATCTGTCTCAATTATGAGATTTCTTTTAAGAATCACGCTCACACTCTTATCGTATTTGTTTCTACCTGCTCACGATACTTTCTAACAAATTTAGTTGGTTCAGTTGCTCTAGTGGGCTAATTTACAGCACAGCGACCCTTACCAGGCAGTTACTAAAGAGCACTGCATGTGTATATGTTAATGTCTGTGGTCTTCATATCTAACCACTGAATGAAAGTTAAAAACACCTTTTGGTAGTGTCCCTTGGGTTCACAGTCCAGATACACCGTAGTCTCAGTCTCAACCAGATACCCTCTGAACCTGTGAAATTCTCTAAAAGGAAAAAAAAACCCGAATAGTGCGCTTCCTGTTCAAGGTTCGTATGTGTATGTGTATTTGTATTCGTTTAGAACACATTCTCGGTTTAATTCGGTTACATGCCTAATTTCTTGGGATATCTTGCCGCAAAAAGAAATGGCCACACAGTGACTGTATCTGCTTTATAGTCGCTCTATAGCCTCTACTACTCCAGGGATTCACGGCTGCATGAGCTGTAAGAATAATAGACTTCCCAGAGATGTGATTTGAGGTCAGGGGTGGAGATTGGGGTGGCAAGGATTATTTCATGTGTGTCAGCTGCCACCCCACCGGCCTTGTCCATCATGGACCCCTGGATCCCTCATTGTATACAGGCATACACAGTGTAAGATCTGGTAACCAAGTCACAGGAATAATATGTTCTTTCTAGTGTGAAGATCCGTCTTCTTGTATTGTAACACACATACGCACGCACACACACACACACACACACACACGAAAGCTCTCTCTCTCTCTATCTCTCCCTCTCTCTCTATCTCTCCCTCTCTCTCTCTGTCTGTCTCTCTTAGAGCGGTGCAAAGAAAGAGTCTCACACACTCCGCGCGCCTTCTCAGTGCACAAGACCGGTGGAGAGCGCGCGAGCAGCAGAGAGAACGAAAGAGCGCGCACGAGAGCAAGAGAGAGAGAGAGAGAGAGAGAGAGAGGGGGGAGAGGGAGAGTCACACGCGCAGAGAAGACCTCCCTTTTCTCTCTCGCTCTGAGAGAGAGAGCTCTGCACAATGTGAAGAGGCAAATTAGCTCGGCAAACTTCCCCAACAGGCGTCTCAGCCTCTCCGAAAAACAGGAGGGAAGGAGAAGACGGAGAAAGAGAGCGCGAGGCGCGCGCGAGACGCGCTCTTTTTTGCTCGGTTTAAAGGTGACATGAGGAGTCTATTCCGCGCGAGCCCCCGAGTCTCCGAGCCAGAAGGAGCTCTCTGAATCTCTCAGCTGGTCTACAGGGGAACTTTTGTTCATGTTCATTTTGTTGTTGTGATTTCCGCGGGCAGCTCCACCACCACACCGAGAGGATGGGCGGATTTATCTGCACGCGCTGAGGATTAAAAAACAAACAAACATTTTTTTTTTTTTTTGGATGACCGTTGACAGAACGTTTATAACCGAGCGTGCGAAAAGAACTGATAGAACAGGTAAGGTTCTGAAATGACCGCTAAAGACAAAAAAACAAAAAACAAACAGATACCCCATCGCACAGTGAGACTGACCGCAGATTAATTAACCTGGCAGTTTGGATGTCATTTGGATATTCTACTCGGTATTGATGAGTTCTGCAATAAAGTCTCCGTTTTAGTTCCTTAAAAGGATTCTACAGTTTGTCCCTGTGGGAGAACCTTTAAGACTATGCAGAACCCCAAGACTAGAATTCTTTAAGACATTATAGAACCCAAAGACTATGTAGAAGCCTATAACTAGAACCCTTTAAGATTATGTAGAACCATAAAACTAGAATCCTTTAAGACCGTATAGAACTGAAAGAATATGTAGAACCCTTTAAGACTAGGTAGAACCCTAAAACTAGAACCGTTTAACACAATATAGAACCCAAAGTCTATGTAGAACCATTTAAGAATATAGAATACCCAAAGTCTATGTAGAATCCTTTAAGACTATGTAGAACCCTAAAACTATTATCTTTTACACATCATAGAACCCAGAGAATATGTAGAACCCTAAAGACTAGGTAGAACCCTAAAACTAGAATCCTTTAATGCAATATAGAAGCCAAAGAATGTGAAGACCCGTTTAAGACTATGTAGAACACAAATAATATGTAGAACCCTTTAGGGCTATGTAGAACCCTAAAACTAGAATCTTTTACACATCATAGAACCCAAAGAATATGTAGAACCCTAAAGACTAGAATCCTTTAATGCAATATAGAACCCAAAGAATGTGAAGACCCCTTTAAGACTATGTAGAACACAAATAATATGTAGAACCCTTTATGACTATGTAGAACCCTAAAACTAGAATCTTTTAATGCAATATAGCACCCAAAGAATGTGTAGAACTCTTTAAGACTAAATAGAACCCAAAGCCTATGTAGAACCCTAAGTCTAGAATCTTTAACACAATATAGAACCCTTTAAGACTATGTAGAACCCTAAAACTAGAATCCTTTAAGATTTACAATCCTTTAAGACTATATAGAACCCCATGACTCTGTAGGATCATTTAAGACTGTGTAGAACCCTATAAAGATCAAGCCTATGCAGAACTCTATTGTTTGGGTCTACAAAAAAAAAAAAAAAAAAAAAAAAAAAAAAACACCTTCATTTATAGTTCCTTAATGTGGTTCTTTGATTTGTCTCTTTTTGGGGAACCCTTGAAAGATCAATGATAGAACCCTACCACAGAGAGTTTCCCTGAAGTAGAACCTCTTTAGAAAAATAGAACGGTTCAAAACCCAAAGGAGCCTCGAGGCACATCAGAAAATAATAAACAATAATTTTATTCATTCTTTTTCTAAAAGTTACATACTAGAAATTATGACTCCCGAACTGAGCCCCTTTTGGTATTTCAGAATTAATATTCGTCGGTTAACTCTCTCGTGAATGAAGTTTCTCGTGCACACGAACATGGTTTTGGCGCACGCGGTCTGTGCGCAATTAACATATTAACACCACGGCCAGACCTTTTTTTTGCATACATGTCTCGCGCGCAGTACCAAGCATTTGTGTGTGTGTGTGTGTGTGTGTGTGTGTGTGTGAGAGAGAGAGAGAGAGAGAGAGAGAGGAACATCCCGCGCACGTGGTGTCTGCGCGCGCAGTAAAGAAGCGTTTAGAATGGGGCGCGTGATGAGATGAGAATGGACCGTTACAAGAGCGAGCTGAATTTTTGTTTTTTAAATTTACAAATCAATACACCGGTTAGAGGACCGAGAGACTTTTAAGTCATTTATAGCCGCTGTTATGTGAAATTATAAAATATAAACTGGCAGAATCACTTGTAAATAATCCAGGAAGAAACACATTGAGTGTAACGCGGCTAATTCAGCTCAGCTGAGTCTAATTAATTCACTGGCGACCCAAATTTCAAGGTAGGACTGTCCAATGTTTGTTTTTCTCCGTTACCTATTGTAGGCTATTTATTGTAATAGATATATATTAAATTAATCATAAACATAGTTATAACCCACCCATACACCCTTAATTTGGGTTTCATCTTTGTTTACTGTTGTTATGGAGGAGGGGAAAAAGAAAAGGGAAAGTGTTTGTTTATTCATTTCCTCCCTCAGGCGGTTATGAAATGGCGGTTTGCCAGAGAGAAACTGTTAGAAGAAGCGGTTCACATTTCCGCAAACCCTGGAGGATTAATGGGGATTTACTGCAGGAACGGGGGATTTAGACTATGATGCTAATAAACATATGCTACATTTGTTGGACGTGTTGAATATTCATGAGCTAATATTCCGGAGTCATGTGACTAACCAGTCAAACCACATCCCACACTACTATTACGCCAAAGTATAGTTTTTAGTACTGCACTCTAAAAGTTGTTGTCTTAAACATAACCCCCGGGACGAGTTGTCATGGTTACAGTGAGTGTCACACGATCAACATGGCTACGGCCTGAACCAGTCCCTCCAGGGTTTAGCGATTTTGCAATTGCAGAAATGAACGCAAAATCAGGAAAACTCCGCAATATTCGGAGGAGCTTGCGATTTATCAAAATTACGGCAGATTTTCTGCAGATTTGGGCCTAGATGTGTCATGTGACGTCATCACGATGCACGTTCAGCCAAAGCCCTCTTCGGTTCGAACATGAGTACATCTAAAAGGTCTCATTTACCAACAAACATCACTGTGAAAGATCGTGCAGAACAATTTCATGCAATTGCAATTTCGCAAATTCAAGTAGTTTTCCCCAAAAAAAGCGCGAAAAAACAGCAAGTTGCATCACAAATTTTTTTAAAAAGCTGCAGAAACGATCACAGAAAAACTCTGTGAAATCCTGTATGGACTGAAAAATGAAAATAAGCATTTTTTGTGCACTTTGAAGAGACAGTATGTAATGAATAACACTAATAATCTCTCTCCCCCCCACCCCCCCACCTCTCTCTCCCTCTCGCTATATATATATATATATATATAGTACTGTGCAAAAGTTTTAGGCACCCTATTTTTTTTAATACAAACTTTGATTTGATTTGATTTGACATTAGTTTTCTAGCACAAACTAATTAAATGTTACATATAAATGTTTGTATGTCATTAAAGAAAGCAGCATATTACATAAGAGACACTTTTCAGACAAAAAACACAATGAAGGCTGCTGGGTTTTGCTGCAAAAATAAGAAGCGAGTGCGAAACTCAAAGTGTCCAGAAGAACTGTGTCTGGTTCTGCAAGATGCTCAATAAAACTTACCAGCTCATTTCCTTATAAAACTGCACTAATTGTACTGGACACCACTATTTTTATTTTTATTTTTTGTGACACCAAATATTGACTTTGTTTCATTTACTACTGTTTATTGCTCCTTACGGTATTTTTTTAAAATCTAGAAATATTTAATTTCATTATTTTGAAGGCATCTTTGCTCTACAGCATTTCTTTGCATGTGCGTAAAACACATAGTACTGTGTGTATGTATATATATATATATATATATATATATATATATATATATATATATATATATATATATATATATATATGTGTGTGTGTGTGTGTGTGTGTGTGTGTGTGTGTGTGTGTGTGTGTGTGTGTTTATATATATATATATATATATATATATATATATATATATATATATATATATATATGACAGAGAGAGAAAGAGAGATGGGATATTTTGACTGTTACAAAGCATTAACAGTCGAGACTCCTTCCATAAATGTTAAATAAACACCTCCTAAAAAATACTTCCTCACATCAGCATTTATATGTTTCACTTTGTTAAACGTTTTTTTAAAATCCATTTATTATTAGTCTTAGATTAGGTTGAGCATCTGCCGCTGTTACTATAGAAACAGTAACATATTAGAATGAGCGCATTAATATTTACGTGTCATTCATGTTACAGCTGGAACTACTTTCCAAGCCACACTGTTATACGGAAATAATGCACACCTTCTGACCAATCAGATTCGAGCATTCAGCTGCGCTGTGGTATAATATAAATTAATGAATAGTGTCATATTTATGCATTTAATATGGAACTCAAATGGCATTTTATAGTTTTTCAGACTGTATTTTAAAGGCCAAAACATACTGTACATTTCAGCGTAACATATTGCAGTAACATCAAACTGGCTCAGGATTAATGTGTCCCCTCACTTGAGTCAATATCGGGCAAGAAAATGCGCCTCTGTTTTAGTCAAACTCTACACTGGGTGCACAACTCTCACACAACTTCTGAATAGCGCTTAAGTCAGGCATTACATCTGAGGTTTGAATACTGATGTATGCAATTTCAGTATTAGAGCCTCTGTGTGCGCTTAACTCAACTCTGAACACTCCTAACCGAACTCTGGCCCACAATATCTAGTTATTACAGTGCTCAAATACAATTTCAAAACAAAAACTCGAGAGAAAAAAAAGTTGCAGTTTTTTTTTCAGACTTTGTCTTGACGAGCACGATGGAAAACTCCAGAAAATGCATCCTCACAGTGTCTGTTCCTTTTCAGGTCCGTGTCCCCAACCTGTCGACCCAACTAGCTGACCCAACAAGTCAAACCCAGCAACCGAGCTGTAAAAATAACCCAGCATCTCTTTAGAGTGTTCTCTTGGACATACTGTGTAGTAATGCGGTGTGAGGTTAAAACATTCGTAGTAAATTAAGCCTTCAGAATATTCTAGAACAGTATACTGTAGATTGGTCCTGCAATAGTTCGAGAAATCCCACCTGTGTCGTGTTATTTACCTCGCTGTTTACCGACCCCTGAGGTTATGCAAAATCTAATATGTGTCCCCAGTGTCAGTAATAAAGTTAAGTCTAATAAACCTGCCTGTCTGAAAGAGTTAGACTCTTGACTCCAGAGCCATGTTTTAGAAATTTTAGAGCTCATTTACAGAACGCAGAACAAACAGCTCAGGTGCTAATCAATACACTGCTGTTACCTGTAAGTAGATCTAAATACATACAGGTTCAAAGCCAGCGGGGATCCACAAAGTGATGTGCCGTAATGATATTGCCAGAAATTGGTGATTAGAAAACAATTTGAGCGAGTTTAATATCTTAGTGATAAACTTAATAGGGTGCTCTTTCACTAGAGACAAGCTGAAATGAAAGTAGACCTTTTTAAAATCGTATTTCCTGTTGTTTCTTGTCTTGAAACATCTTGTGATTTATGACCATTTGACCAGGTCCTGTTTCGAAATCAAAAAACTAATACTTGCCTTGCATACGCTCTGTTCCACTTAGAAACATGCCACATCATGGATGGAAATACGTCTCTCCCGTTGGGTGTCGTGATTTGTCATATCTAATTCCACAAACTACGTTATTCTTCATACCAGGTGTGTTGTCTGTCCGCAGCCTGTCTCCTGCCATGTCGTGGTTCCTGTGTTTGTGGATAGCCGTTAGCTGTCTCGTGCTCTGCCAGGCCACCCTGTACGAGACCATCCAGCAGCATCACGTGCCTCGACCCGGCCGTAACGCCATCCAGATCCTCGGTGAGTCACGCCCTCAGCTCCTCTTTACGCTAAACGTGCTGCGTGTCAACGGTCATCCATGCAATGGCCCGTTTCCTCTGCGTCTGTCCTTCTCCCACTGGCTTTATTTTTATTATTTTATGTTGTCTATTTTATGAGTGCCTCCCTGCTGAGCAAATCAGCAGCCTGGTTTATAGAAGCTGCTGTGTAGTTTTCTCAGATTGTGGCCTGTTACATAGATGTCACCTGTTTGTGGGAACAGGCTACATGCCTTCACCTTGCATTTCCTGGTCTGCTTCTTGCATTGCTGATATTTTTTCAAGGCAACCATGCATCCTGGAACACCTCTAGGTGTCATCTAGGTGTCCAGCCATGGAAAACATCTGGGAAATTAGAAAATGGATACAATGCACTGGGAATATCAGTGATTAGTGAGCTATTAGACTACTAAATTTGCATATATATATATATATATATATATATATATATATATATATATTTATGCAATTAGAGGTGAGGAGAAAACATGCTAAAATGTCAAAATTTGCTAAAAATGCAGATATTTTTAAATGCCCTACTTACGCATTCATTCAGAGGCCTAACTATTGATAGAGCTGTTGTTCACTGTTTATAATGCAAATATATGGTAATGATATATAGCTTTAAGATAAATTTGCATCACATACAGTAATTAACAGGCTCTTCTTGTTGTGTTACTTATTATTAATTAGCATTAATGACGTTCATGTTTTCTTGCTAGCTCACATCAGCCTGCAGTGTTGGGTCCAGATGTGTGTCATTTGTGCCAAATCGATGAGAAATGTACTGCTATGTTATGTAAATATGATTCAAGATGTGAGTCATTCTACCATGACTTTGTGCGGGTGAAAGCTGTCATGTATGAAAGTGATGACATTTTTTTTTTTTTTTGAAAAATCTGATTCCGTTTATGTCAGATTTAAAAAATTTCGCGGCCAATGGAATTCTTACTAGTTACCCAAAGGGCAGTAATACCACACAGTACAACACACTACAATACAACACACTAAAATATGATATGATGTGATATGATATGATATGATATGGTACAATGCTATTCAGTGTGATTTAATCCAATATAATTTATTGTATCATATCGAATCTGCGATACGATATGATACAGTAAATGCAACACATTATGATAGAATACGACAAAACACAATTCGATTAAATGCAATACAATCCGATACAGCACGATACAATGCAATACAGTGTGATATGATCCAATATAATCTGATACGCAATACAGTATGATGCAAAACAATATGATACAATATTATATAAATGAAACGATAAGATGGAATATATTACAATACAATAGGATACAATGTAATGCAGTACAAGACAAGACAGTACTTAAGGCTTCGGCCTACTGATCGGAAGGTCGTGAGTTCAAATCCCAGCACTGCTAAGCCACCAGACAAGGCCCTTAACAACTGCTATGTTGCATAAATGTAATGTCGTTTCACTTCTGTAATTCTGGATAAGGCAAATGCCATAAATCTTATACAATAGAATACAATATGATATGAAACAATACATAACAATACAATCCTATACAAAATGATACCATCTGAGACAATGCAATATAATATAATGTGATACAATACTACACAACATTATACAATATGATACAACACTATCATACACAACACGGAATGATACAGTCCTATACAATATGATACAATAGCTCTGATCCGTTTCGACACGCAGTGCAATACAATATGATATGTTACAATAAAATATGTAACATATCATATATACATATTGTATACAATATGTATATATGATATGTATATATGATATGTTACAATACAATACAGTATGATAAAATACGATACAATGCATAATACGATAAGATACAGTACAACAGAATATGACATGATACGATATACATGTGGTACAATAGCACGCTCTCCACCATGCTCTCCCCATGCTTTGGGGATTCCTCTGGGTACTCCGGTTTCCTCCACCAGTGCAAAGACGCATTGTAGTCATTTCCAAATTGTCCGTAGGGTGTGAATGTGTGTGTGATTGTGCCCTGCGCTGGGTTGGCACCCCGTCCAGGGTGTCCCCCTGCATTGTGCCCTGAGTTCTCTGGGATAGGCTCCAGGCTCCTCGCGAGCCTGTATAGGATAAGAAGTGCAGAAAATGGATGATATGATATGTTACAATACAATACGGTACGATACAGTGCGATGCAATTCAGTGCAATAAGTTGCAATACAACACAACATAACAGAATATAATGTGACGAGATACAGTAAATTACAATACGATACAACATGACACAATGTGATATATGGTACTATATGGTACAAAACAATACTACAATACAATCTCATACTATACTATGCGATACAATACACTAGTGTTCCCAGTGCAGGTCCTGGACTATCCCTCTTCTTCCTTGCTGTTACACACCTGATTCAGCTAATAAAAGCTAAATAACAGGTCTTTGTTCTGTTATACACTGATACGACCTCAGTGTGTTGGAGCAGGGGAAATATTCAGATGTGCACGACAGAGGGGTATCTGAACCCGGGACTGTAGTACAGTACAATCAATAACACAAACTGATAATATACTCCTTTTCTTGAGAAGTGTGGTCCAGACAAATATAAACCAGTTCGCGAGGGATCTAGTGTTATTATCACCAGTTATGCTGTTGATAATTAAGCCAATGGAGCTGTCGTGATGAAGAAAAAAAGAAACTGCTGGCGTCAGGTAATAAGTGAGGTGCAGCACATCAGTTGTGTTTCTGTTGGAGGCTTGGCATGGTGTAGCGTATTACAGTGGTGTACTGGATTAATACATGAAGGAAAATTGTTTGTAAGATCGAAACAATTGCCTAAGGTTTCGTTTTAATATCTCTAGCTGCTGTCACTCTTTATACCTTCTGACACACCCAAACAGGCAGAAAATAGAGTTCTGTAGCGTTTAGTTACAAGTAAATTGTTGGCAGTGATATTTTTTATGGCAAATGATTATTTAATGATAGTAGTAGCACAAAGAGTGTTTAGTGTTTAAACCTGTGTTGCTAAGGGCTTTACACTCTCCTGACCCATCGGTCAGACTTAAATTCCTCTCCTATAGTTACTGAATAATTTGTAGTAGTCATTCAATGAAATCTTTTAATATGTATAATAAGCTTGGAGATTATCGCTTTAACCGCGAACAAATTCACACAGATGTCACCGCAGCGTGGCTCATTAAGCTTATGAACTGCCGCGTATGTTTTACATTTCGCTCTACAATTTTACAACTCATGAAGCAGATTGGAGGAAGTTTGTATAGATTGTAATCGATTACATGCATGGCTGTGTTTGAAGACTCATGAGATAGGGCTGGACAAAATGACAATGATCATGATATTGTGATTAATTACATATGTTTTTGTTTGTTTGGTTGTTTGTTCATTTTTTCCTCAATAAGTTACTTTTGAAGACATCAAATAATTAAAACTCTACAATATAATTAAAACTGCAGGTAATAATATCTGTGTAAACATGACTGTTTAGGCAAAAATTGTGACGCATATCTTATATTGCTTACATCTTCAAATAATATGAGGTGTTTGTTTAGAACATGTTTTTATCTTATTTGGTTGGTCTCCATGAGAACAAAAAATATATTTGTTTAACTGAATAAATTACATTTATAAATATTTTTTTTATTTTAAAAAAATCCAAAAGAAGTTCAGGTTAGACGTTGGGTTAGGTATTTGGTGGCACACAAATATTAGTAAAGATTAGTGGAAATACCCCACAAAGATAGAATTACAAATGTGTGTGTGTGTGTGTGTGTGTGTGTGTGTGTGTGTGTGTGTGTGTGTGTGTGTGTGTGTGTATTAATGAGAGTGAGTGAGATTGAGCATCTGAGAATCAGTTTTGTCTCACACACTATCGGTCGTCTTTCTGGTTTCCTCAGCTGACACATTAAGAGTTTGGAGAAGGAGCTTCAGCCAACCTTCTGTAGCACAATAACTCAGGCGGTAGTGTGCAAGCATATATGTTTGTGTGTGTGTGTGTGTGTGTGCATGTGGCTCCAGGCTACACTACCCCATCAGTATGCTATGAATGCCAGTTGCTTTGATCACGCAGACTCTGGTGGAAATGACAATTATGTTCCAAGTCGGATTTCAGTAAATACTTAAGCAGAGCTATAGTTTCAGCGTGGGGGGTCAGAAAGGCCCGATTTCCGAGAGGTGCTTCTCTAATCGGGGAAAACACAGCATCAAGCACAGTGTGTCACGCTTTTAATGGAGTCCAGAAACCATAACTTTAGTGACTCGGAACAAGCCAGAGTGGTTTATTGGCAGGCAAGATGAGTTGCTGTGTTCTCATTAAATATTTATATCAGCTCCTCATGTGTGTAATGTATAAAAATGGCATTTTAAGGAGGAGGGTCTGATAAATGAGCAATGAATAAAATAGTGGCTGAAATAATGCAAAAACCCAAATGACTAGCTTTTGAGAAAGCTCACTGATTTACAAGTGGGACAAAAGACAGAAGACATGCTTGACATGGTTCATTCATCCATTCATTCACTGATCTTTGGTATGTGCTTTATCCTGGTCAGTGGATCTGGAGTCTATACCCTGGAGTGGGAATACACGCCAGATGGTGTTTCAGGCCATCGCAGGCCACCATACACACTATTCACACACTCATTCACACAGTTAAGAGTAGCCAATCCATTATGTGGGAGGTGAATGGAAACCAGAGAACCCATAAAAAATAGTTATTCATTGTCTATTCTTAATTGTAACACTAGAGTTTTGCTGCCAAAACTAAATGTAAATCATATTTCATGCAAAAGTATCATGATAATGATATTTTTTGCAACTGTTAAAAAGAAAAAAAAACATGGAATGAAAGTTATGGTTTAATTTTTAGATTTTAATTGATAATCTGATTTCAACTGCTACAGTTTTGGGCACACTTTTCTTTCACTACTTCATCTCATACTTAAAGTTTCTTATACTTTATTAAAATTTAAGCACTTTTAGTTCTACAGACAAAACACAAAAATTATAGAATGGCAATTAAATTAAAAAATATTACACATTGTCCGCCAAAAAATGGAATATTTGTGTTTAGGGACTTATTGCAGAGCCACTCTAAGTTTCCTAATAGGATTTCATAATGGGATTATTAGTGCACTTGGTGTGTGAAACATGGCAATTTTTTCTTATACTCATTTCTTTTCTAATATTTATGTTTTTTTTATATATTAGACCATGAGCCTATTGCTTAAAGTTTAACAGAAATACTAAAATATACGAAACTTTACTGATAGTGTATATGTATATATAGGTGTGACAATGAAAAAGAGACAAGTTGTAGAGAGTTTGAGATAGAGATGAGAACGGGAGAAAAAGCGAAGGAAGCCGCTCCGAACGTTAGGAAGAAAGGCTGAATAAAAAAAAATTTTTTTTTAAAGTTTTCGCCCGTGGGTTTTCATCAGACCCGGCAGAGCACAGTGCCAAAGACGTGCAGAGAAGAGCGTGACCTACAGAAAGTGTCTGGTGAATTATACATGCGGTCGGTTTAACAATAGAAAGAAATCATCACTCTCAAGAGAACACGCTGAGATCCCGTCACGTGTAAAGAACACGCTTCTAGAGGCAAAGAAGGAGGACGTGTGTAGATGGCATGATGTTTTCTGGTTAAAAATAAGTGCATGCTGCTTCCTACACCTCCAAGCTCTCTCTCTCTCTCTCTCTCTCTCTCTCCCTCTCTCCCTCTCACTCGCTTTCTCACATACACACACATTTCTCCTCGGACGTATAAGAGCTTTTCTTCTCTCCTCGCTGAGCAGATTATAGTCGACTTAATGTCTTTCATAGAAAACAAACCTGCAAGCCAAGAGCTATGCCTGCAACCACAGTCTCCTCTTGAAAGACGATCAACCGCAGTGTTTACACGCTAACAGACTTCTATCCACACAATGCTAATCGAATGAGCAGGTTTCCTCAAAAGCACCAAGGCTTTAGAAGCAATGTAAGTAATGGATTCGTTATGAAATGAAAGGGCACGCACTGTTTAACACTAACGCTTAAGATGATGAAACTGGGACCTGTTCTCTGCATTCATCCTTCCTGGGAAATGTTAAAGAGACAAACGGAAGCAGTTTACAGTGTGTTACATCAGACCCAGTGATGAAGTGGATGTCATAATAAATATTAATTGCAATCTATATAGTACCTTTCTTAGGCGGAGGTTGCTTTACAGAAAGACACAAGCAGCCAAAAGAAACAAACATGCAGAGGGAAAGAAGAGTTACGGTGCTGTAGTCCAGCTATGGAAAGGTGAAACAATCACAGCTACAAAAAAAAAAAAAAAAAAAAATCACCACATTAGATGACCCTATCGTTGATTATTTCGCTATAACAGCTTGCGCCCAAGTGTTTTATTCCTTACTTAACATTCACATGGCACCTAAGACCAGTTTGCACAATGGTCCGTGCTCTCATGGTTGCAGGGCAGGGATGGTGTTTCTCTCTCCCTGTCAGTCAGAGCAACACTAACCAATCGTGTGCTCCTGTGAGCTCATGTATGTGGAAGAGGGCAGGTAGAGCTTTCCTCGTAATGTTCATCTGCCCTGTGATGAAGTATTTCGCAAGCAGCAGTATTTAGCAGCAGTTCGAAAAGGTGTAGCTGGTTCACATGAAGACGCACATGCTAGTCCTCACCCTTCCTGCTTGGTAACTGTCATGTGATAGGGTTGCGCTCGCCTAGCGGGTGGGAATTGTGGACCCAGTTGGACGAAACTGGAGTAAAAAAACAAAAAAAACAACAACAAAAAAAACTCTCACCGCTTTGCAAAAGTTCCAGCACACCTCCTTCATGCTCCACCTTATCATTTTATTCTATATTAGATAGATGTACTTAATAAACTGGAAACTCAGTGGACGTGAACTTTTTCTACGCCTTTTCACTGATGTCATTGTCTCTATTAGTGTAGCATAATGTAAAAGATGTAACTGTCTCCGATGTCTTTATTATAGCACGTCATCATGTTGATATACAGCCACAATCCCTTTAACAGAAATTACTCCCTAATACACGTCATGCGCTCTTTTACCATTGATCCGGCCACTGGAACATAACGTCGCCTCCCAAGAAATAAAATCATGTTTTTACTAATGACCACATTAGGCAGTTGAGTTAGACATCGATATCAGACCGGCCCTCAGTTGAAATTACTGATCCTGTTTTCTGGAAATTCGAAAACTATGATGAATGTCTGAATTAGAATTGATTTTGTAATTTCAGGGCCATCTCTAGTTTCATTAGGCAGACATCGGGACAAAAATAGGCGAGAGAGAGAGGGGGGGGCTCCAGCATTTGAACATGCTTTCCTTTTTACATTTAAAAAAAAATCTTTCATTATGCAATCTGACTCTATTAAAAGCAGCGTCCTGAATTGAAAGCAATTTTTTGCCTAAGTGGGAGTTGAGCCTGATGCGTTATGAATATCTGTCATCACTTATTTAATCATTAAACAAATGGAACGCATACACTTCATACACTTCATATCAGCGGCCTCGATAGCGGTAGACAGCGTGCAGCCATAATCTCTGTAGCGTGCAGAATTGTTCAATCAAATCAAGAAACAATTCAGAAATGGTTATGAGTGCACTGAGTTCGAGGAGGTTTCATGATATTGATATTTATGTGTTCAGCAGACGATTTGTTACAAGCATAAAGCCGTGCAGTTCAGGGTTAAGGGCCTTACTCAGGGCTCTGTGGCAGTGTAGGATTTGAACAAACAACCTTCAACCCACAGATCCTTAACCATCAACATGAAATTCTCAAGATTTGTTTTGCACTTTCAGTGGAATTTAGTATTAGGATTGTGAAACCTGCATGTCTAAATCATCACACACACACTTTAATCTCATCATGTTCAGTTTATTTGTAAAAATAGACAAACAGAGCTATAAACAGTTGGAGCTCATAGTTTGGTCACAAGTTTCGGGTAGGGGGGTGTGGCCTAACGTTTTAAAACTGAACTGTTAGAGATGATTTGAAAGTGATTTGGATGATAATAGGCTTATAAAAATCGAATAATATCATAATTTAAAAAATAAAATAATAATAATAATAATAATAATAATAATAATAATAATAATAATAATAATAATGTTGGATTCCTTAAAGAGTGTTGGTTCCCTAAATCATTGGTGAGGTCCATGGTTTGTTTTTATTTTGTTACAGGAAATCACAATCCAACATTATTAAAGTTATTATACTTATTATATGTATTAGGTATTATATACTATATATTATTTACTGTTTAATCCAAACCTTGATAAGTGAAATTTATTTAAATTATTTCTTTAAGAAACTAAAAATAGTTGTTCTAAAGCATCACTTTAAAGAACCTGGCACTTTCTGGAGTATTCATTATTAATGAAAAGGTGTTCTGCATGTTTATGTTCCTGAGGTGTCTTGTGAGTGGAGTGTGCGATAATGTAGACCTGCACAGTGCTAAGCTCATTGGCTAAACTGATTGTGTTTGACTACACAGGCTCAGTTCAGGATCTGCTGGGGAATTAAATCAGGGGAAACATTTAACCATGGTGATGCAGGATTGGTTTTTGAGAAGCTTGGGTTATAAATTAGGAATCCAGATGGACCCAAAGAAATCTAATTAGAGTAGTTGGCAGTCGTGGTGTGCAGCTCGACTGTTGAGAGTGTAAAGAACAGGATGGTTTGGGTAGATTGTGCGTGCTGGGTGATCGAGTTTGTGTGTGTGTGTATACGTGTCATTTAGGTGGTTTGGATTACGCTTTTATTTCATATGTGTATAATCTGTGTAGTCTGCCTCTGTGTCCTTTTAACTCTCTCTACTGGATATATCTTTCTCTCTCACTCTCACTCTCGCCGTCACTGCCGAGGATGGTGGTGAGTAACGAGAGTCGCTCGGCTGCTCCATCACCTGCTCGGGCGCCGGTTCCGCTCGGCTGATATCCCATGAGTCCATGCGGCCCGGTCTCCCCTGCGCCCGGCACTCAGCCGAGATTGATGGTGCTCCGATTCCAGGCAGCCAATTCTGGTCTCTCAAGAAATAATCCACTACATTGACAGATGAGCCGAATGTGACATGACACAATGCTGGCCCGCAGTGCACCTTTTTCTCTCCACACACACACACACACACACACACACACACACACACACACACACACACACACACGGAGTGTCTGACGGTATGGCTATAATTTGGCCTGGGTCAGGTGTGAGAGCCGCAGGACTTTTTGAGGACAGTTCTTTCTCTGTTATTGTTGTAGCCTTGAAAAAAACCTCAAATCTCTGCAGCAGCAGCAGCACTCATCGATCAGTTTATGTTGAAGTCATACATTCTATGTGCTTTTTGTTTTTTTTTTATGAGAAAATCCACCCACCTGTTTCTTGCTTTGAGATTTTATAATGAATTCAGTTGTTGTTGTTTTTTTTTTCTACTGTGATGTCAATAATTTAGCAAACATTCACAAGACGAAGCACTCTAGCGGTCAAACAATGGTCTCATGATTCGCAGTGGAAGATTCAAACTCTCCCAGCTGGACGCCCATGTCGGGAACTATTTCTTTCTTTACTAGCTAGCTAGCAACTAAATATCACCTACATACACACTTCACAATCAGCAAGTTGTTAGAAATTGTTAGCTGGTTTTAAAATCCCGGAGGTTTTAAATGATTAAACTTCCAAAGTTCTCATCCTCATGGTGAACTCCTCACGGTAAAACGCTTTGGATTATTGTTCTGCAGTGCCATGTGATTTAAAAAAAAAAGTTATTAAGCCATTCCCGATCTCTCACTTGGGGAGTTAAGGTGCTTGTTTTGCAGTGGTGCTGCTTCCAATCTTTGGGAAATTCCACTGGATGATGGGACTTGCAGCAAGATTTGGTTAAGATGATCTCCTCATAATTCCTCCTAGTCGTAAGTCCATTCAAAACAAATATGTGGAAACTGGATACGACAGTAAATGAATAGTGATGGAAATGATAGTAACAAAGAACTGGAAAACTAGGACAACACAAACGAGGTAACTAATATGGAGAAAAGAAACAAAACAAGAAACACACAAAGACCGGTGGCGTAAACTGGAAATATATACATAGTTTTATTAACGAATTAATTATATACCACAGGTGACACAGGTATTAGAACAAAAAACAGTGAGCTCAAAAACGAAAAGTGAGAACATGACACCCAGGCAGTGTACAGAGGAAATTTCTAACAAGTGAAGTATCATTCTGTTTTATTACTTAACTAATAAAGTGTTAGATTCATCTTTAACAGATATTAAAAATAAACACCAGCATCTGAAATGCTGCCGAGACGCTCCATCCATTAGCAAAGCCGAGGTTAGTTTCTGGACCACGTTCTGATTTTTCTCACTCGTTTCCTGGGGCAATTTTTTGACCTCGAGGCCTCGATCAAAAAACTTGTTTTGCTCTTCCTCTGCATTTAAAACCACACATCGGTAAACACTCTGCAGCAACCTTTAAATGTTCAAAAAGCATTTAACTCGACCCTAATAACCTCAAACTGTGTACAACTGTTCACTGCCGCTGTGAAGACACAACAGTAGAACGTCTTAATTTATTTTTCAGACGCTTATCTCAGCAGGAGTGCCTTTTGCAAGGTCAGGAATCCTTCATGTCTTACGCTGATAGTGACTTATACTGTATGTAATATTAAACCTCCCTTCAAGTCCATGAGCACAACGTTACTATAGAAACGATAATGGAATATACTGAGTGTGTTGGTATAAACCTGTGATTTGCAGCTGCACTATTGTCAGAGCTGCTGTTATAGAAAACTAATCAACACCTTCTGACCAAACAGAATCGAGCATCCAGCAGCAGTTGAAGTGTAAGTAGTTTATGCATGTAGTATGTAGGTTGATCATTATAGCCAGTTTAAGTCTTTTCAAGGTTACTGTGTGTGTGCGTGTGTCTGTGTGTGTGTGTGTGTGTGTGTGTGTGTGTGTGTGTGTGTGTGTGTGTGTGTGTGTGTGTGTGTGTGTGTGTGTGAGGCTCAGAATTTTGGTCAGAGACACGGTTCCTGGAGCTGTTTGTATTTCTTTTCACTCCTCTGGTCGCCACAGAACAGTAATGTGTTTTCACCTGAGCGTGTGTTATTAGTCACCGTGCTGCGGGGCACGCTACGGCGTGTTTGCTAAAGCCAGGCGGCCATGTTTGGGCGGCGTTACGGCATGCAGTGGCTTTGACAGAGGAACAGGAATAAGGGGAATGAGGCAGCGTCTACTGCCAGTCAGCCTTCAGGAAAATAAATGAAAGGTGTGTGTGTGTGTGTGTGTGTGTGTGTGTGTGTGTGTGAGAGAGAGAGAGAGAGAGAGAGAGAGAGAGAGAGAGAGAGAGCATCAAAGTGTGGTTTGTGTATGCACAGTTATATCACGTTTGTGTGAACAATCATCTAAAGTGTGTGTGTGTGTGTGTGTATGTGTGTGTGTGTGTGTGTGTGTGTGTGTGAACACACTGCATGTGTGCATGCATTATTATGAGTGATGTGTGAGGGAGCAAACATCCAGGTGCTCTATGTGTGTGTGTGTGTGTGTGTGTGTGTGTGTGTGTGTGTGTGTGTGTGGTCAAGAGTCAATCAGGACTCTAATATTTAATATTTGCTAATAATAATAATTAATTCTAATATTTGCTTCAAAATAATGTCTGTCTGGTTTAAGGCAAAAACAAAAGGATGCAAAAAAAGATGAAAGTGAGAGAATGAGTTCTCCTTAATAGCACTAAGCAATCTTAGGGTTCTTTGGTGTCTTAAGGGTTCTTAGAGGTTCTTTGTGTCTCCTTCTGGGGAACTGTTAATGGTTCTATGTGAAACCCTACCCCATCTGAAAGGGTTCCATGGACAGCCCTTTCAGGAGGCTTAGAACCTTTAATCATCTAATAAACTCTTTCAAGAACCCAGCTAGATAAACTGAGAACACCTGACAGGTTCTAGATCTCAAGAAGGAAATAATTACCAGTAATATGGAGGTTATACTACACAATTACCCGGGTTAGTGCATACCATTCATTTCTTTCTGTCTTTCTTTCTGTCTGTCTTTCTTTCTTATTTCTTTCTTATTTACTGTCACCTTTTACTCTCTGTCAGTCTTTCTCTTGCTGTCTTGCTCTCTACACTCTTCAAGAGTTCTACTGTTTTTTTGGGGTTTTTTTTATATATACATAATTAAGGGTTCTTAATGTTCTGATAGGAAAACACTTTGTTATAGGGTTCTATATAGAACTTTGAGAGGGAGAACCCCCCCCCCCCCCCCCCATTTCCTAGTATCTTTTTTAAATCTATTCATGAAAAAAAAACTGAGAGGAATGTTTACTAATGACTTCATAAGATGAGTAAAGGCAGGGTCAACCCTGTTGCTATGGAAACTTATTTCCACCTAATTTTATTTTATTGATTTCAATAAACAAACAAGGCAGTAGTCAGCATGTATAGTGAAGTGGATAAATAGGACACCATTTTGAATTCAACTGAGCTGTGAAAAAAACCAAAAAAAGAATGTTCTGCATGTGCCGTGTGGAATTAATTTAATTCTGCAACAAAAAAGCATTGTTAATTAATTTTAGACTCATTAATATTCAAATCCATTCAAACAAGTCCTTTAATTAAAATATCTCAAATGCATTTTTTTTTAAAGAAGTTGACAGCTTTTTTGTGCGTGGGGTCGGAGTGTGTTTGTGTTTATGTGTGTGTGTGTGTGTGTGTGTGTGTGCGCGCGCGCGTGTGTGTGTGTGTGTGTGTGTGTGTGTGTGTGCGTGTGTGTGCGTGTAAGAAAGTTGCATGTGTGTATTAGCTAATCAGACATGCACACTGATGATATTATTACAGCACCCAGTGTGTGTTCTTCATGCTTTCATTGCTATATACAGCTAATTTCACATTGGCAGTGTTTCAGAGGTGATGATTGCATGGAACGTGTAAAAACTCTCGCCTCATCGAACCTCGTGGCACCGCGGGCATTCCACATATTAGTTCAAAACAGGTTTAAGAGGAATTTGCCACGCCATATCATGTACAGGCAAAGTCAAAACGGGGATCATTTCACACCCGCTTTTAATTGCGGCCGACTAATTAGGACGGGGAATTGATGGCGGCGAGCGATTTCAATTAAGCGTGGCTCAGCGGAATGAATGGCGACGTAATCTGATTTCCAAGCAAATTGGATGGAAGCGGTGCGATCACGGCGGTTCTCACTCATCTCGGCGCTGGCACCAACAGGCTGTTAGCACCCTCGGGCATGAAAGCGAGAGTGTGACACACAAACAAACAAACACACACACACAAACACACACACACACACAAACACACACACACATAAAAGGGGTGTAAGGATGTGCCTATTTGATTCAGTGCAACCCTTTCAATATTTACAGCTGCTTCAACTCAAGTGTTTTGGGGTAATGTTGGAAGGCGTCTCTGTTTTGGTAAAATTTGATATCACACACTTTTTTTTTTACTAGTGTTTATTATTTAATGACATTATCAAGTCCATTTCTTTCGGCACTGTGTGTTTCTAACTTCATGCTTTTCTGTTCCTGTCAGTCTCACCGAAGGAGGCGTGGCCTGTGTGTCTGTCAGTCTCAGCGAAGGAGGCGTGGCCTGTGTGTCTGTCAGTCTCAGCGAAGGAGGCGTGGCCTGTGTGTCTGTCAGTCTCACCGAAGGAGGCGTGGCCTGTGTGTCTGTCAGTCTCAGCGAAGGAGGCGTGGCCTGTGTGTCTGTCAGTCTCAGCGAAGGAGGCGTGGCCTGTGTGTCTGTCAGTCTCACCGAAGGAGGCGTGGCCTGTGTGTCTGTCAGTCTCAGCGAAGGAGGCGTGGCCTGTGTGTCTGTCAGTCTCAGTGAAGGAGGCATGGCCTGTGTGTCTGTCAGTCTCAGTGAAGGAGGCGTGGCCTATGTGCCTGTCAGGCTTAGTGAAGGAGGTGTGGTCTATGTATCTGTCTATCTTAGTGAAGGTGGCGTGGTCTGCGTGTGTGTGCGTTAGTCTCAGTGAAGGGGGCGTGGCCGCTGTGTCTGTCAGTCCCAGTGAAGAAGGCGTGGCCTGTGTGTGTCTGTCAGTCTCAGTGAAGAAGGCGTGGCCTCTCTCTCTCTCTCTCTCTCTCTCTCTCTCTCTCTCTCTCTCTCTCTGAATCACAAGCTCCCTCTCTGTCTCCTTTTTCTGATTGTTCCTTCTCTTTCGTTCTCCTCCTTTTTTTCTCTCTCACTTTTCTCTTTTACACCTCCATCTTTTCTTTTAATTTTCCTTATAGCTCTCACACTTTCTCTGCGTTTCTCACAGTATCACACACTTTCTTTTCTCTCTCTCACCATTTTTTTCTCTTTCTTTTATTCTCTTTCTGACTCCTTTTCTCATTTTCCCTCTCAACTTCTTTCCGTCTCTGTTTTTTTTTTTTCTTTCTCGGTCCTTTCTCATTTCTCTCTCTCTCCCTCTCTTTTTTCCCTCCATTTCCTCGTCTCTGTCTGGCCCTCAGACGATTTGTCATGGATCAGAAGAGACAATTTGTCATGGATTTGTGCTCTTAAATGTGTGTGTGATAGTGAGGGCAGCCAGTGGAAAAGCTGAAGAATCCTATTACACTGTTTTTTTTCCCCCTCTTTTTTTTGACGGTGCCGTTTGGGGAGGGAGCGTAGAGGGAGCGTAGAGGGAGCGAGCGAACTGGGCTGGAGCCGTATGCAGAGCCTCACACTTTCATTTCCTACGCGCACACCATAAACGCTGAATCATGCAGAACTCCTCTGGAATACTATATTGATGTTTCTGTGCTATACGGAGCGTGGAAAAGCCTTCGCATCTCACTGAAATGTGCTGCAGTGTCTGTTTTTTTGTTTTTTTGTTTTTTTTCCAGACACTAACCGTGCAACTTAATTAACCTCCCATGTGTTCTACCTTTTTTTTTTAAAAAAACAAAAAATACTACACTCCTGTGACTGTAATGGAAATATTTTGTTACAAAAGCAAAAAGCCAGAGCCAGAAACTTGAGCACACTTAAGTCAGCAAACACAAGATTGCGAGATGATTAGTGTTTACCGAGCCAGCTGTTTGAGTGGCAGGTTGCTGTGTGTGTGATTTTTCTGGCTACTTTTCTTCCATGTGAAATTAAAAAAAAACAAAAAACAACAGGATTAGATGTTGTGGCCAAGGTGCTGCACTTTTTCACGCTCATCTTATCCACCTGGGATTCATTTTAGCTCCTGTTTATAATCGTCTGATACCAGAATTCTCATATATCCGAAAGGAAGTGCAGATGAAATGTTGAGAGCACAGCAGAGGCTTGTGTGCATTTTCATCTTAGCAGATACAGCTCTCAGAAAATGTTCCTTTCAGGGTGCAACCTCAAGGGTACATCTTTTGTGCTTTTAGATACAGAGCCTAGAGGATAGACTGGACCTTTAAAATCCATTTAGGTCACATAATTAGACGTTGCTTGCTACAGGGGCTTCCTGGAGAGGTTTACTTTATTGTAAAGGCGATTTTCTCTAACAGCTCTATATCGATGTTTAATTAGCAAGGTAAAATCACTTGCTAGCTAAACATCCCTGATGAACTCAATTCGTCAGCCGACGGCAGCGAAACGGTGGGTAGAACCAAATCAAAATGACTGACGTATTGACCAAATTAATTGCACTATTGATGACACAATTCCTTCAATGAATTCAGACCACTTTGGTCCAAGACAATTATACCACGCAATAATTAAAGTTGGACGATATGATAAAAATATATCACGATATGTCAACACATTTCTATGATACAGGACACTTGTCATGCTATGTAGGTTTTCCTAACAAACTGCCAGCAGGACAGGAGTGTTGCCTAAAAATTAATTTAAAGATTATGTTGATGATACTTGGGGGCATGCTGGCTTAGTGGTTTGGCACGTTTGCCTCGCAAAGAGGGGTTAAATCCTGTTTTTTTGTTTTGTTTTTTTAAGTAGCCTTTTATAATTTTAGAGATTTAGACAGTCATTCTCATATCTGCTTCCAGAGATTGTAATTGTTTTTTTGTTTTTTTTTTTAAACAAAGATAAACAAATCAAACTCAACACCAATGGAGTTAACAGGGATTCCTCCGCCACCAAGAAGCCTAGTTCTTTTTTGTTACTAAATTGTACGCTAGAAATACCATTAATATATACTTAAAACTTGAAGGAAGGTATTTGACCTTGCTGTGACCTTGACCCTGTTTGGATCAATTCCCAAATCTAATTAGTTAATCTCCTGGTTACGACGATAATTCCATATAAATCCCACAAACATTTAACCGCTCACTCTTGAGAAATCTCGGACAGACGGATGGATGGATGGATGCATGGGCAATCTGAAAACATAATATCATTCCCACTCAGTGGCGGCGGCATAAAATTTTTTTTTTATCATGACATAACATCTCCAAAAACTGTATCGTGCCAATTTATCATAATACTGACCTACCGACTCTACTGTGCCGCCACTGCTTAAAGGTACTATAGTCGATTTTTTTTACACTTTACATGTAATAACCTGAAAGATATGTAGAACATGATAAAAAACAATGGATTAAGCCATGGCCTTAGCAACCGTTTGTAAAGTCGTTGAGAAAGCCCATTTGGAAAACTGACTTCCGGTCCGGAATGCTTGTTGGTGTTTGGATGCGCCTCCTGTCAGTCATTTTTATAGACACTCTACGGGTCACCTAAGATCCTGGTGGTGGAGCTTCGTGAACATGGGCGGGAATGGAGGAGTGAGCACTCGGAGCACAAAAAAAAAAAATCATTTATATGTCAAGCCCACCCGCTTATATGTTATAACTACCACTTCAGGTTTGGGATCTCCATTTCTACAAGATTATTTCCAGTATTTTACCCAGACTACCCAGTTCCATCTCTAGAAAGTGTGTGTCATTCTTACATTAAACCAAGATCATGTATCTCAAATGATTCTCTCTTTCTCTCCATGAAGTATTAGAGCCTCTTCTGGCCCAGTCCACATTTCCTTGAATCCCTGAAAGTCTCTTTGTTCCCAACATTTCATCATCATTCAGGAACCAGAGCAGAAGTGAATCATTTCTGTGGCTTCTCACTGCAATGCTATTGTGCAGAGTGCATTTTAATGCTGAGCGGGAGTGCACAGCGTGCAGCTAATAAACCCCGAGTTCAGTCCCGCTAATAACTCCCTGCTGGATGGAAGTAGAGTACAGCTGCATTAGTGTATACGAAACATAGAAGATTAATTTAAACATTGTATTTCACCTTTCACTCCAAGATGTAATGATGTAATTCCCCGTTTACTCCAAATGTATTCCATCAAAAAAGGCATGTTTGCTGTTTGAAATTTGCTTATTCAGTTTTGCACTGGAGCTACGACACTAATGTGGTTAACAAGTAATGGAAGTCATAGAAAGTCAATATTATTACTACATAATCAACTGTAAAACAGAGTCATTGTTTAAACATTTAAATTTAAAGTGGAACTATTTTAGCTTCTGCATCACTACCAGTCCAAATGTACTTTCAAATTTTGGTGGGCGGAGCCTAAGAAGTAGAATGCTCCCAAATTGCGCTAAGAAATAATTGCGTCTGGTTGTCCAAGATGGCCGCTCCATAATGTTACAGCTATAAGTGTTGTTCAGCTATAAGTGTGTGCTGCATACTTACTTATATACATTTTGGGGGATTAAACAAGCTCTTTAAACCTTTCCACTGTTGTCGTGATTGTTCTCATGAGCTGCTGTCTTGAGCTAAAAGTATTGACTAAATCAGACCATCCAGAAGATACAAGTTATGCAAGACAGAGCATTCAATAGGTTTGAAGGCTACATGAGAGGTTTTTACATTTCAGTACTAGCTGGTTAGTGTTAGTACTCAATAATGGTCTAGAATAGTACATAAGCATGCGTTTTGAGAAAGAGTAGTTTGTTTAATTAGTTACAGACACTGCGTCACATGGTGCTACAACTGCTCCCACTATTTACACTGGTATTGCATCTAGTGTTAAATTCTGAGGGTGTGCACTCCAAACGGCAGCCATTTTGCATTCACATATGGAGTCTTAAAAGCTAGTTTCATCCAAACCACATCAGCAAGTGTCTGTGATGTTACTTTGTTTAAAATATTTTAGGTAAGAGAGACTACTTTAGCCTCGTAGCTCCAGCACAAAACCCAAGAAGCTAATCGGCTACATTTGGCGTACGTGGAAAATTACGTGAATTGGAATTTTCACCAGATTTTTCCTTTAAAGGCACTCGCCACAGGGTCTTATTTACTTGGTGTTATAATGAAGGTTAAAGCTGACAGTCAAGTAATGCCACTGACCTGTTGCAAGACACAATACATTAGTCCTTCAATGAACGACTAATTTCTCAGGTCAACCCACTCACATTCATTTCTATTGGCAACCATCTTCCCGAATGTGACTACTGCGAGAAATTTGTCAGCAGGTATTCATTTGTAATTAGAGTGTCAGCGCGAGGGCGGCGCGGAGGTGTAAAATGAGACGTGTGTTTGGAGCGGATTGTGATATGCTGGATGTGTTTTTGCAGAGCTTCACTCTAGGGCTTGTTTTAGCGAGCGCTATTGTGTTAGAGAAGGCGGTGCAGAAAGAGTGCGAGAGCTTCACTTTGATTTCTTGTCTAAATGAGCGGGGATGGAGACACACACAGACACACTCAAAAACAAAACCTCTGTGTCTGTGTGAGGCTCCTCTGGTCATGTTTGACACCCGTGAACTCGGAGAACTTTGAGATTTTGATCGTACGTCTTCACTGGCATACCAAGTAGATCACAGTTTCATATCGTAATCATTTGTTATTGCGGTTTACAATATTATCATGATATCGAGTTAAGAAAATTACCGCAGACGTGTGTCTGTGTTCGTTTCTTATTGAGATGCTTTAAAAGACCTTTGTGCCGTTCACGTCAGGACCCAGGTGAAGCATCCCGGCATCAAATCAAAATTCTAAGCTAGAACACCTGAACGCTAGCACAAGAGGCCGATCTTTTCAAACCGAAGTCTAACATGATTGACAGGCATATAGAGATGCCCCATTTTCCTGATTTATTGCATATTTGTGGTCCACATCATTTACTTTTTCTCCCATTTTACAGCCCAGGCCTCCAGAGACCAGAGTTCCATCTCCGGGCAGATTTTTATTGACAGCTGCCAGAACGTGAGAAGAACCAAATCTTACAATTATATAGTTGACCGTTCATCTATAAAACTTAACCCTCGAGACAAACCGCTGTACAAGATTGGGCGAGAAGCATCTGTATAGGCATGGAGGAAAAAACACCGTTTCATGACACTGAATTATTTACACGTTTACTGTGACACCGGGTTAAAATACTGCAATGTGATGTACAGTATATCCGTGAGACAGATATTTATGATTGAAGAACTGTATCTGGAAGAAATATGCTGTCTGTTGAAATACTAGTCAGAAATAATTTAATATTCACATTTTAAAAGCTGTGCCAAATAGGGACTGCTGGAAGATATTGGCTCATCTCTACCAATCAGAAACAGAGTATTTTCTCTGCTCATGGTGTAACGCTAGAACCGATTATCGGGACATGCCAGCATTCTCACGGCCAGTTTAACAAATCGAGGGTGAGGGTATTTAAGCTTGGCACTGTTGCTACAAGAAGGTGCAACCGGCATCCCGCTATCGTCTGTCCAGCAGAGCCGAGCATGATGCAATTGTGTGTTTTTAACACCGGCTGCAGGGGATGTCGAGAGATTGTCGTGCAGCGTCTCAACTTTCAGCAAATTAGAAATGTCACGAAGCCAGAAGAGCTGCAGGGGAACAGCGAGACGGCGTTATTATGATGTAGGTGGGTTGTGTAGGAGGGTATGTTGTGGTGCAAGGGGAAAGGAGATCTCATTAAGGTGATGTGTGTGTGTGTGTGTGTGTGTGTGTGTGTGTGTGTATGTGTGTGTGTGTGTGTGTGTGTGTGTATTTGTGGTAGGTGACAGGCCTTCACCTCTGCCTGACATTATGACACTTCCAGTAGCACTGTTTTTCAAAGAAAGAGAGGAGGTGGAGAAAGAGCACACGGGAAGGAGAGCATGGAAATAGAGAAGTTTGGAGTTGCTGGTGCCAGAACTGTGTCTTTAGAGTGATGTTTTTCACCAAAATCCAGATGCCTAAATCTGCACAGATGAGCTCCACATGTGCCTGCATTTAAATCTGTTATATAAATTATCATCCATTTTGTCATATACTACTGTACACTCATAACAGTGATGTTTTATTTAAAAACGCTACATGGATAAAACATCATTCTTCAGTCAGAGCAACACTTCTGTCCACCATGGTTTTTTTTTGGGTTTTTTTTCCCAAACTTTTATTCATGTCCAGTAAACACGCTCATCACACCCACATGTGCTTGTTGAACATCTCATTCCAGATTTATTCCCCCTTAGCTGTTATTATAAACTCCACTCTTCTGGGAAGGTTTTACACTAGATTTTGGAGCGTGGCCGTGGGGATTTGTGATCGTTCAGCTATAAGAGCTTTAGTGAGGTCAGCCAGTGATGTTGGGTGAGGAGGCTCCAGTTCCAGATCATACCGAAGGTTTTCAGTGGGGTTGAGGTCAGGACTCTGTGCAGGACTCTCGAGTTCTTCCATTCCAACCTAGGCACAGGGGCATCAGCATACTGGAACAGGTTTGGGCCTCTTAGTTCCAGTGAAGGGAAATTGTAATACATTCTATACAATTGTGTGATTCCAACTTTGTAATAACAGTTTGGGGACGGCAGAGATATAGATGTGATGCTCAGGTGTCCACATACTTCTGGCCATACATACGTGTATATACTTATCTCATAGAAACTGAGTGTTTATACTAGAGAAATATATATATATATATATATTACATTTTAGTATATTAATATATCCCATAATGCATTTATTGACACGGCTGAACGGTTAAATATGTACAGTATGCCTAGTACCCAGCTGTGTCATTATTATTAAACATAGTTCACACTATGAAACATAATACACATAATCATGTATGGCAGTACAGCAATATAATTTGATTCAGCGTATGTCTTTAATTCCACAAGGCTTTAATTTCAGATATAAATAAATAAACACCCTGCATATTATTGGAATATGACTGTTAAGCTCGATGGAGCAGTTTAATCCCCTTTGAAAAACACATGCTTTAATATTGTGTTTAATTAATATAGACTCTTAATATTGCGAAAGCCTAACGCAAAGCTAGAGACGTATTATTTTCCGACATCAGTGACTCATTAAAACAGAGCACTTCAGGTGTGTAGCGACTTGTTCTGCCAAAACTTTTCCATCGGTAGAGTCATACGGAGCCATTTCAATGGCGAAAGCATCACGAAGTGCGTCTCGCTTCCTCTCACTCCTCCTCTTCCTCCTCTGTTTGCTGGCTGAGGTGTGTGAAGGATCACCTTTCTGCTGGAATTAGTTCAAGCACCACTCGAGCTCGGGATCAATGAATGAGATTTAAATTACACTCAGCAGCAGAAAGCCCCCTCACCTCTGATAGCCACTGCTCTCCTCCTGCTAGCTAATGGCCTGGTGCTTTGTTGGGTTGTGGTTAGGGTTCCTACTTGCCTGCTTAAGCACACGGGGTTCCACTCCTCTGGGATACGGAACTGTTGTTAATTAATCCAGTGTAATGTCGGATAGTAAGTAGAAACACTAATGCTTCTTATAAGAGCTGTATATGAAAATACAGATTCAGTCCCAGATCATTTTGATTTTCTGAATCACCTCAGACTTAACCAGATGGAAATGCTCGTATTCTTAATAGAGATAGTACAATACCACTTTTTCTATTCTGATACCGATATTGACATTGGAACCTTGAGTATCAGCTGATATCGATCCGTTTTTGTCTTTTTGTTTTTTCCCAAAAAACTACTAAGCTTTAAAATGTCTTTTTACACTGAAGCAGAGCTAAATGCACAGCTTATACAAATCCACAGCTTTGTTTATTCAGTTAAGCTCTTCCACAGAAAGATCACTAACATGACAAATATAATAATGTATAAGTATAAATATAATAAAATCAGTCATGTTTATGTTTTCCAAACCAAATTCCATTTGTTACAGGATCAGATCAAATTCGTTCTTTAGTTATAGTTTTAATAGTATAGTTATAGTATAAAATAGTTTTAGACTGATAGAACCACACTATAGCGACAATATGGAAAAAAGCTTGGCTACTCTGGCTGGTTGTTAATCAGTCAACTTGTTGCTGTTTTTGGATGTTTATTTATTTTTTCTTCTTGATCTGTTACAGACACAATGTGCATCCAGGTCAGTATGAAATCCTACATCCTACTTACATCTGCGTGCCATATACTGTACACATGTTAAAGTCCCCGTGGAGTGCCTTGAAACGCATAGTATTATTCGATGTGTCGACATAATTTCCACTGAAACGGGAAGTCAGGGCGGGACATATCGGGTGTCTCCTCCCCCTTTTTAAATAGCCAGTAGCATTTAGCATACCTCACAGCCAGGAAACCTACCACTGTTGGGCGTGGGAGACTTCAGATTCTAGAGAGCATTTGATCGGACAGAAAATCTGATGAGACTCTGAAGTGCAGAATGATGCCATTAAAACTGTTGATCCGTATCGGTGGTAGAGAGAGACTGTACATTTTGATTGTATAAATTTTCTAAACGCGAATTTTGTCATTGTTTTGGAGCACACTAGCTTATAGCCAGCCTTAAGGCGAACATATTCATACTAAAAGGCACAAAAATCCCAATTTTGATTTCATGGGGACTTTAAACCTGCCATTTCTTTTGTTTTTGGATTGAATTCAGGTTGTTATAATTGACATTTTGTGGTCATTAATATTCCATTTACAAGGCTGCAGTAGAGGAGAGCAAGACACGGAATGAAAGAGTGAGGAAAAAACAGTAAAGCACATAAAGGGAAAAAAAGACAGTAACAACAGTGACAACAACCTTCTACTGCAGAAGACTGAAAAGAAAATGAAAGACAAATACAGGCTGTGAGCATTAATAATTAAGGATGATATTAAGGATATTTTACCAAGAGAAAGTGTGGAAAAGAAGAATTAGTCTCTCAATGTAGTGTAAGAAGCGTGACCAGGAGTCTTGAAATGATTTATTCCATTTCATAACAATGAATACTATTCGTATGTTAATGCTGTATGTTAGTCTGTTGGAGACCTTGGTGACATACCAATATATGACAATATGAAAAAAAACAACCCATAATCAGTACTTAGTTTTAAGGTTTATTCTATTATCATGGGGTCGGATTGACACTCTGGCTTATTAAATACCAGAATGTAATGTATAAATGATTCTCAGCAAATGTGTATGTATGAGATCTGTAACTTTATTGTAGCTATTGAGCTTTTGCTCTGCACTGCTACCCAATAAGGAATATCCCATGATGCAAGTGGTATGAGATAAATGTGTAAATGTGAACTGATAAATTCTCTCAAGCTCAAATGTGAGAAACTACTACCAATTCTATATTATTTATATATATATATATATATATATATATATATATATATATATATATATATATATATATATATATATATATATATATATCAGGACAGTTTTGTATTACTCTGTTCCCAAACCTCTTCCTGTTTGAAGATATTGATCAATTTACATAGTTATCAGGTTCCCATAAGCTGAAATAGTGAGGGGGAAATTACAAGTCACACAGTATTATAGTTTGGGACTCAAGAGGATATTGAAAAGCTGATGAAACTGACTGATGTGATCAAGTAGTATTCATTGTTATGGAACAAAACAAAATGGAACCATGAGGTTTAACAAAATGGTTCCCAAACCTTGATCAAAAGGCCCCAAATGGACATTATGCATTTGCTGTGAGTCTTTAATCCTTGCCCACCCTACATTCCTATCATTTACGACTTGCAAATCCATATTCGGTCAATGTGTCGGCACATTTTTGTGTTCATTTTCTTGGCTCGACTGTTGTTCCACTGAGTCAAAGTCACTTGATGTTGTGGAGGTAGATGGACGGAGAAATTCGTCCATTTGTTTTGCTCAACTCCTACGCTAGTGCAACGAGTCAGGATAGCGAAAAAGACTAAAATAGCACGTACACTCTGCATTTCAATGTGGCTCGTTTCAAAACATCGCCAAATGCCAGGACTTCATTGCTAGAGCGAAATTTATAATGTTAATTTGTCAAATAAATGAATAAAACAGAAGAGGGGATTGTGAGTTTCTTTCACAACTCCATTTGTATACCAAATACCCCCACACGAGGTCGCGACCTCTACTTTGGTAATCCGTGATTTAACATTCAAATATTGTGCGCAGATGTAACTATGATATAAATGATTCATACTGACCTTGTGCACTTCAAACCAAAATATTTTGGCTTTTTTTTTCCAGCAGACATTTCATCTGCTAGCGTGTATGTATGTTTAGCAGTAAATATATTTAGTAGTTATATATATCAGTTCAAACGTACTGGAAATTTAGGCTCAACTGGTGCAAAATCGCTGCAACAGTTAATCACAAGCCCATAAAAACCAATTCGTACTCTGGTTACAAGAGGAACGCTGGATGGATTGCGGGTTCTGAGTGAAATGTGAAATATAAGCTGGTGTTTGTTATTCTGGAGGGAAAAAAACACAGCCTGCGGAACAAGGGACGAAACGAAGGCGGCCAGGAGGCGAAGAGCGAGATGATTCCCTCCATCCCTGAAGAATGACCACCATCCATCATTATTTGTCGGTGCGGTTCTGGCCAGACACGCAGAGCCATCATCATCATCATCTCCGGGAAAGCTGAGCTGCTCGGCCATTTGCATCTGTCTGCTTGTTGGCATTGCGTGTGTGCATGTGCGCGCGCGCGCGCGCGTGTGTGTGTGTGTGTGTGTGTGTGAGAGAGAGAGTGGGTGGGTGGGTGGGTAAATATGTGTTTGCGCACATTAATGCATCCATGTGGGTGCATTTGCACAAATATGAGTGGAGTGGTCTTTATATGCATGCACAGGTGCGTGCATGTGTGTGTGTGTGTGTGTGTGTGCGTGTGTGTGTGTGTAGGCAGATGGTCTCCATTTGATCAAGGAGACCTTGTAATGGCAGCAGAGACGGGTTAAATGAGAACCTGTCAACAGGACTCATGAGCCGGCCGCCATGGCCGCGTCTCACGTCGTAAATATGGTAATGTTTTAAAGTGAATCACTGACTGCAGATGAGCATCTGAGTGTGTGTGTGTGTGTGTGTGTGTGTGTGTGTGTGTGTGTGTGTGTGTGTGTGTGTGATAGGTGGGAAATCTTATGTCATACGGGAGCCATACTAAACCATGTGTTGTACGTGTTAATGACGATAAGCCTGTTAAGACACTGACATGAACTGTGCGCGCACACACACACACACACACACACACACACACGCACACACAGAGTCAACAGTAAACAGATTTCCATTTGCATCACTTTATTTTAGCTTTTGTGTTGTAAAAAGATGTTTTAACAGCCTTGTAAGTTTAGATTTGTAACATAATTCCATTCATTTCAGCCCAGTTTTACTAACACAATTGTGGCAGATGACTTTCTCATCCCAAATCACATATAAAGAGCATGAATTACTTCTATGATTATTGAATTCAGAGACTAGCCATACAAACACGAGCTTGTTCTGGGCACTGCAACAAGTTTAGATCGAATATGGACTTGGAACTAGGGCTGGGCGATATGACAAAAATATCATATCACGATATTTGAGGACATTTCAACGATACACGATATGCAACATATAATTTATCTAGAAAACTGTGTAAAACAGTAGTAAAATAATTTTAAAAAACGGTAAATTGAGTTCGATTATACTATTCTTTAATGCCTATACAAAGACAAAGAAGTTTTTTTTTTACATCAAAAAAGTTTTTTTAAATTACATCACATCAAAAGCATCCATTCAGTACCACTTAATTTGTAATTATTAAACACATTTTAAAAAATACATCACAATACCAACAATATCTCAGAAAAAGTGTATTGCGTATTCATTTATCGCGATATCGATATTATATCGATATATTGCACAGCCCTACTTGGAACTTTCCGAGTGCCGAGTAAAGGGATTGCAGCATTAATCCGAATACAGTCACGAATATTTGGAACATTACACAGACACAGATCCAAATAGCGTCATCGTATTACGCCGGCTAATTTTCTACACAGAAACATCCGGTGTGAAATCATTTCCAAGAGTTCGCAAAGTGTCTGCTGTGTGCTAACAGTCCCCTAAGCCCTGGGTAGTAAAGCACAGCTAATAAATTAGCTCCATTCCATGCAGGGAGACTATATATAAGGGCCGAACGTTCTTGATGTGGCCTACTGCCTCCAGCTCGTTTCTTCACCTGATGCATCAAATCTTTATCTGCTGACACTTTTGTTCCTCCTACATCTGTAAAGTCAAGCTGTGTAACCTGTAGTGTTTCCATCAAAACCAACTTCCCCGCCATTCCTCTCCTCTGTCACACTCCGACGTTCAGGAGACATCCCCGCGATCGTATATTTTTAGCTTATCTCGTCTCGCGGATCGCATTTCCATTTTTAGGAGGTCGGGTTTTTAATAGCAAGAAGTCCCGCAGCTGTATTTAATTTCCTTTAATGTCTTCTTCTTCTTCGTCGGCTTATGAGATGTAAGATTACACGTTTTACCGGGAGCAGCGGAGGGAATCTAATCCGCAGAAGATGGCCGTAAAAAGGCAGCAGATCCGTGGGGTAAATCATGATATTAGTGCTTTAATGGGCCGATGGGAAGGCCATAAAGCCGTGATGTACGGCTGCTGAGGGACTGGAGCGGGAGCAGGGATACCCCATCACAGAGCGCAGAAAAGAGCAGTCGGTCGTGACCTGGGGAAGTGGACCTGTCTCTTTCACGCTTTTCCACCATTTTTATCTCTTCTTTAGCTTGAAAGCTGAGACAAAACACATCTGTCTTGTGTCGGTGAAAACTGCAACGCATTTCTTTTTTATTTTATAGATTGTGTCTGGCAATTTTATTATACATATGTATCATTATTTTCACCCTGTGTGTGTGTGTGTGTGTGTGTGTGTGTGTGTGTGTGCGCGCGCGCATGCACCGGTGTCGTAGAAACCCTTTGTCTCTCGCCAAGCACAGACAAGAGAGCTAATATTTCCCATAAATAATTATCCAATTAGCATCTGAATAGTAAAACAGAGTTCATTTTCAATACTTTCCAATTACATGCTGACAAACGAGCAGTCATTATACAATCACCGAATCCTAATAAATTAAAAGCACATCTGTAGAACAGAGCAGAGAGTTGTATTTAAAACGGCCAGTTCACGCTTCAAACGCTGCACTCTGAACGGCTGTGACCACATGATAATTGTAGCCCGGAGTGAAAAGGGAATTAAAGACACACACTATACGCAGCAGCGTGGAGTGTTCTTGCTTCTATCAATCACATTAATATATAATTCCCATAACAATTGTAATATACCTTAGTAGGTTTCCTGTGCCGGACTCGGTTTTAATCCAAATCCTGCATTCTCTGTGGTCTGATTAACGCCAGTTTCGGCTCATCAGGTGCTTACAGAGCCTTTTCTGACATCTACATAAAGGTACAGCTCAGAGATTCTCGGACGTTTCGTAGCCACAGACCTCTTTATCCGCATAACAAACTCCAGATTTATTCCATGAACGTTATGTAAATGTGTACATTTATATTTTTCTGTTTATCACAGCTCTGGAGTTTCCCCGTCTTTCTACAGAACAGAAGTCCAAGTTGACGTTGTTTCTAACCGACTGTTTTTTTTAGTCTTTTGGATTAAAGCCATAGATTCAAGAGACCAGTCGAACAGGCTAATAATTATAAGAGGTCAATCATGAATATATTACATTTGATAATGATGGATTGTGATTTCCATTGCAAGAAATGTCACGATTCAGGCTCCAACAAAATGCTGGCGTCCACAGAGCAAACAAACCAGAAGGGCAAATCCACAAAGGAAGAAAAAAAAAAAAAAAAAGCAAAAAAGGTCAGGTGATTGGCAACAGAGTAACGTATGAATCGAAAGTATCAAGCATGCAGGGGTCATAATCCAGTAAAGCAATCAAACAAACGACAGACTTGAAATCATCACGAGGAAACTAGGAGACATTCAAATGAAAGTCCAGGCTGTTTTAAAGAGAAGGAGTGATTGTATACATAAATACAACATGTCTGTATGTCTGAGCTACTGAACAGGAGGTTGTGAGTTCAAGCCCATTCATCACCAAGCTGTCCACCGAACCCAACTTCCTGGGAAGTGTGAAGAAAGCAATTTCAAATATATGCTGTGGATGGGAGTCATGTGGTGCTTGTAGTCATGTATCATGAGAAATGGAGTCGGAAGTAGTTCACGGTCGGTTTCTGGGAAATGGAGTTTGATTTGAATGGAGCACTGATACGTTGAGAGCGTCTGATCTGGACCAAATTCAGTTTGGGAATGTACAGTATACAGTCGGCCCTCCACATTCATGGGAAAAAATGTGGGAAAACTCTAGGCCACAAAAAAGTAAAACAATACACTACAACAGATGCTGTAATGGCGGGCAACCGCAGCAGCGGACTGTACTACGCATAATCTAATAATTCGGCCTGTTCTTGTAAGGTCTTCACTTTCTTTTGCCTCTTGGGAGCACTTTCAGAAGCACCACGCTTTGGACCTGCGATTACAGTCGATATTTTATCGCACTTTGAAGATGCAAACAGTTGAGAGAAACGCGGGATACACCACACACTGACAGACAAAACAGGTGAGTGAGGCTGGCTAGTACGAAGACAAAGAGCATGGCGTCCCCAAACAGAGTGCGTCAGTTCTTCAGCACACCGAAACGTTTCACAAAATGTCACTTTTTATAATAAATTTGTGCAAATATTTATGGTAGTAAATGATAAATACATATACAGTACTGTGCAAATGTTTTAGGCACATGCTAAGAAGTGCTGTAGAGCAAAGATGGCTTCAAAATAATAAAATTAAATGTTTCTACATTTAAAAAAATATAGTGTAAAGAGTAAACAGTAGTAAAGGCCCGTTCACACCAAGAACGATAACTATAAAGATAACTATAAAACGATAACCATATTAGTGTCCACACCAGCACACAATATCAATCTACATTTACGTTTATGGCATTTGGCAGACGCCCTTATCCAGAGCGACTTACAGAAGTGCTTTGAGTCTCTATCATCAAATACATCCCGATACTGGTTCACTAGGTCACGGACTAAGAGTACCATCAGTCTAAAAACTCTGTTGGAAGATAAAATGGTAAGAGAAACACACAGACATCACTTTTTTTTCTTTTTTTTATGAAAAGTGCTAATTTCAGTACTTTAGGAAGAGGTAGGCCTTTAGACGTCGTTTGAAGACCACCAGTGACTCGGCTGTTCGGACATCTAGGGGAAGTTCATTCCACCACCTAGGTGCCAAAACAGAGAAGAGTCTTGATGTGTGCCTTCCTTGTACCCTGAGAGATGGTGTACCGGACTGTACCAGTCTGATAATAATACGTACGTCTTACAGTCTATTTTCACATCATAAATAATGTGCATATTGAAAACACCCCTCTTTCTTACCTGTTTTTCTATCAGTTAGCTTTATATAGTAAATGTAATGACTGCTGAATTGACCTATGTAGCAATACCTAGGGTGTAGCAGGTTGAGAGGTAAATGCCTTCCTATCGCACACACTGTGCACTATCACGTGTTTCTCATCTAAGGGAACTATTTCCATTTGAACCAGCAGTACAGGCCAAGGTGTCAGGTTGTTAACCTCAGATGGTCGCACCAGTCTGAGCGTGGTGCAGTGCGGGGTGCATTCTAAGCGCACACCGCAGTTATGTCGTCTCCCACTTTAAATGCTCGAGCTCTTTAAAGCAGGACGGATTCTGATTGGTTTTGAATGTTTTCATCCTTCATCAGCCGGAAAAAAATCATACAGTGCTGTGCAGAAGTCTTAGGCACCCTGTAGTTTTTATGTCATTTCTGTTTTGCATAACTATTTTAAGCCTACTCTATTCGTGTGTCAGTAGAAAAGAGAAACATTTGTAAACATTCATTTAAAAAGAAAAGAATGTTACAGGGAAATGTTTGTATTTTCTATGCTGTTAAGGTTTTTTTTTTTTTTTAGGATTTTTACCTGCAAAGACAGAACACCTTGGATGTTCTCCAAGAAGCCAACCTACAGCCATGTACCTGAGAGAGTTGATCCATTTTTTTTTTTATTGGTTCTTTTCACTTTGCATTTCAGTATTTTTCAAAGGCATCTTCATTTCAGAGAATTTCTTTAATGTGCCTTTTTTACTTTTACACAGTCCTGTACATGGAGATTTTTATTTTTTTTTTTTTCAGTCTGGAAACTGCAGTATTTATTGCATCATGCATTGCTCTGGATTTTCCATACTGGGAAGTTTGTGGTTGGTCGAGTTACAAGACTCGGGTTCTGTGGCATTGTGTAGAAACCAACACCCACATTCAGCTTGTTTAGTGTGACTTTCTGAGGCAGCATTCATGACTGAAATGTGCAGCACCGTTTTCTAAGTGAGCACACACTCCCACATGCAAACATCAACGCACTGTCACAGCACACGCACACACACACACACACACACACACACACAAAAGAGTATTATACAGGAGCTTTTCATTCCTCTGTCTTTTTAAACATGTTTAAAGCAACAGCTAAACAAAACCCAGGCTCTTCAGGATGAACTGAGGCAAACACTGAGCCAAACAAATCCACCTGTTGACTTCTTGATTTTTTGAGAATTTTTTCAGCCTCCAAAACAATTTCAGATATGAAACTCAGCTCTTGGTGCACATTGACGCATTAAAATGACTTTCCTGTCATAGCTGAGGAATCTGCTTTCAGACCGAAGCTTGCACATAGTAAATACGGCTCACCTCGGTCTTCAAGGTAGCCAGGGACACGCTTCTGCTTCTGCTTCTGCTTCTGCTCAGGCAAGAAAATACATCAAGCATTGTATTTAGCCGCCCATCAGCGGCAACTCTCTCCCTTCGAAATTGAAATCATCAGCCGTAATGGAGTAAGTGTTCTTGCGCAGAGCCAGCGGAGCAGACACGACAAAGAAGTAGGACAGAAGGAGACGAGTGTATATACGCCGCAACATTTTCTGCTGTCTTGTTTCAGATCAGGGCTCGCCGTGAACTACGACCCCCCCCCCCCCCAAGCCCCCAATTCCACCCCCACCCCCGACCACAGGCCTGGAGAGGAGGAGGATGAAGAGATGAGAGATGGAGACAGGGAAGGCGAGTGAGCAAGTGAGGGAGAAATAAAGGGCGCAGAGAGAGATGATCTTTTTCTAGGCAGTGAATGATGGACAGGCTTTCAGCAGTTGTAGATGTAGAGCTTCTGTAGCTGGTATGCTAGGCTGTAGAGGACGTCAGAAAGCAAGGATAGGGCAGAGAGAGAGAGAGAGAGAAGGACTCGGGGTAGAAGAGGTGTATTTTATACCCTGGACAGGGTTTTTTACGAGAGCCAGTTTAATTCCTTAGAGATCACGAGCGGTGTTAGTTTTCTCTGAGCACAACAGAGTGTCATGAGCCAGTGGTGGATGGCCAGCCAGCAGACATCCATTTTTCTTCCTCTCTCTCTCTCTCTCTCTCTCTCTCTCTCTCTCTCTCTCTCTCTCTCTCTCTCTCTCTCTTAAAATGGGCTTTTTAAAAAATATTGTTGTGCTTTTTTTTGAAACCCATACAAAAGCTGTGGGGTGAACTGAAGAGGAGAGTCCACCTGCGTGGACCTAGAAATTTGAAGGATCTGGAGAGATTCTGTATGGAGGAATGGTCTCAGATCCCTTGCCATGTATTCTCCAACCTCATCAGGCATTATAGGAGAAGACTCAGAGCTGTTATCTTGGCAAAGGGAGGTAGCACAAAGTGTTGACTAAAAGGGTGCCAATAATTGTTGCACACCTACATTTAACAAAGGTTTTTTTTTTTTGATAAACCTGTGTTTTGTTTGCAATTGTTCGATATCTATAAGTGTTTCTGTTAATTTTTTCAACAAAAGATCTAAAGGTTAAACAATAAAGACAGTTTTTCACAGCCTTCTTTGCTCATATTTACCAAGGGTGCCAATATTAATGGAGGGCGCTGTATTTATTAGATGTAAAATGCTATGGTGGACACATCATGAATGGTTAAAATAAAGAACTGTCAAAAGTCTCTCTCTCTTTCTCTCTCTAGAGCCGGAGCCATAGAATCAGTGAGGTTTTTACAGGTTTTTTTTGTGTGTTATCCTAAATAAATCTTAGATGTATGAGCCAGAGGAAAATGAAAGTGTCTCTCTTTTTTTTTTTTTTTTTTTGGCAAAAAAAAAAAATTACTTAGTCATGCTCACTCATAGCGAGTCTCAGAAATTGCATGCATCCGAGCTGTTTGAGTTTTGTGTTAAAACCTTTGATGGATGGTAAAGTTAACACAGAGTGAATGCCAGGGCATGTGTTGTTGTTGCCAAATAACTTATTTAATAGAATAAATTTAGCTGCTTCGATTGTACAGATATTCAACCAGGTTTAGTGTAGCTTCTCCACAGAGAAGGAAAGGTTACGTACATCGATATGTGCTTAGAAAGAAGACATAAAGATCAGAAACGCCTGTTAGAGACGGTGTTAATGATGTGTTTAGTGACTTGAAGTGAAAAAAATCGCTGTGGTGAGAATACGCGAATAGATTCGTTTTAGATTCAGTTATTTTGCAGAAATTCTTTGCATCACGTCGTCCTCCTCAGAGACGGCAATCCTATCATTCTGTTTACTGGAACAATCTCATGAAAGTTGTAAAAATACACGATTAGAGAATGACATGAGTATAGAAATGTAATAACAGCACACATTAACGCCGAGGACTCTGTGCATCTCCTGCACGCCTGAGGCATGAGCGTGTATCTGAGAGGGGGGTTTTCAGCTGTCACTTGTCAGGTTCTGTCCCGAGGAAAGAGAGAAACATGAAATATTCTCAAGGAAAGATCTCCCTTCTCTGCTTCTCTCTCTGTCTGAAATGACAGTGATTTAAAAGCGACTTGTTGCTCCTGAGTCTGTTCAGAGTTCTTCAGCTTGCATCGTTGCCATCATGCATTCTTATCTCATTTGTTAGAAGAGATGCTCACAGGACGCATATTGAGGAGATGATTCAGTGTTTTCCTGCAATCAAGTCTGCCCTAAATATAACTAACACAGACCCATTGTCTTCCTGTGTGTTTGTACGGAGCATTAAGCATTAATCACGTCTTTCACCTTGGTCATGTCTTTCACCTTGATCGTGTCTTTCACACTGCTGTTTTCTTTGCCAGGTCTGAGCAAAAATCTAAGTAATTAGCTCATCCTCCATTTTGTTTGAAATCCAGAAAGAAAAAGACTCGCTTTCATTTTCCGCCGGCCCACACGCCTGTGAAGTTCCATTCTCACATCTTTTTATTCTCGCTCACGTCCATTTTATTAATACTGATTTTATAATATTGCGTTGGTTATTAATGCATCTTGTATAGTTTGTGTGGAAATTCTGATGATTGGAGCATGGCACATAGTGTGGTATGCTTGTCTGGATTGTCGTGTGTGTGTGTGTGTGTGTGTGTGTGTGTGTGTGTGTGTGTGTGTGTGTGTGTGTGGGTGTGTGTTAGAGCGGTCAGTAGTGTCATTTCTGGTGAATGGTTCTGGTCTTTCCTGCTTTTAGTGCCCGAGCTCCTGCTGTCACTTCATGCTTCACTTCCTTCTGCTCTTCAACATCCGAATGATTCCTCTCTCTCGCTCTCTCTCTCTCTCTCTCTCTCTCTCTCTCTCTCTCTCTCTCTCTCTCTCCCCTCCTTCCACCACTGTCTTGCTATTGTCTCTGCTTCCTCAATTTCCCTCTTTTGTGCTCTCTCTTTCTCTCTCTCTCTCTTTCTCTCTCTCTCTCTCTCTCTCTCTCTCTCTCTCTCCCAGGGTAGTGGAAATGTCATCCCTTTTTTTTTATTAATAATCTTTCTTACATCTCCGGCCGCCGCCAGCCAATGCTTAAAGCATACAATGTTTCCACGCTTACACCTCTTGCTTTAATCACAGCGTGTCATCTCCCTGTCGCAGAAAGACACGCAGCGGGCCACAGCCTCGAGATCAGCTCGCCCTCTAAACCCACTCACATGCTTCAGGAGATTAAAGAAACAAAACCTATCCTAGATCAGAGCTCTGGCAGAACCCTCCTCTCTCAGACTACAGGGGTTGTCCTGAAAGTCCTGATGAAAAGATTGCTATACACACGATTAGCACACAGAACACACTTTTAAGTGAAACTGTACATGAGAGGTTTGTTCAGTTCAAACACCAAATATTTTGTATGATATTAAAATGAAAGTGCTACTAGTTTGCGAAACAAAAACAAACTTGGCATGACATAAAAATGAGTGGAATACAAGTTATTAGTTACTAGCATTAACCAGCTAACTGATGCAAATAAACCTGATATTTGCAAACTCTAGCTATATAGATATACTTTTTTTCAGCTGGTGCTTTGTTTTGGTGCTGAATAATGTCGGGTTCATGATGATTGTTGATGTTGCCAACTATTGGGGCAGATAAATTATACTTTTAATAACTGAATGAAATTTAATTGGTGTCTAGGGTGCTGAAAGGCAGGCAGATAAAAGTGGTGCTGAAATACATGGTGCCATAAGAGCTATTGTCCATGGTGCTGTAATACATACAGAATACTCACTTCTACATTGAGAATTAAGCTGGACTTCTAGCTGTCTCTAGAGCAGGAATGTCTGTGTACAATTGTAACCTCCATAAAGACCCAACATGGCTGCAGGTTTTCATTCCACTCAAGTACTTGTTAGCCAGGTTTAGGCCAAGATGAACCAATTAAACACTTGGAATCAGATATGAGTCCTCCTTGGTTGGAATGAAAACCTGCAGCCACAGTGCACCTTTATGGTTAAGATTAGACACTCCTATTCCGGAAAGTGCGGTACATAATTGTTAGTAAACATGGCAAAGAAAGTGGAAGAGGTCATTTGACTGACACCCTGTTGTTCAACTGCAAACATGTATTTTCAGACCGAATGGCTAAAAAAGTCACTGTATGTTGCTTAAAGGTATTTCAGGTTTGAATATGGTGCTGTGTGTTGCTGGGAACTGGCACACTGCACAGAAGCGCAGATATAATGAGATTCTGATGTTTGTGGTGAACAAAGTGAACAATCTGCTGTCACAACTGTTATTTTGTTGTTGGCAATATGTCGCTGCCCGTGGTCCTGAAACAGATTGCAACTGAAAACACTGGCTAAGGGGATACGGCGTTGCCGCCGTCCATGGTGCTGAAACTCAATTTAGTTTGTCGATGCTGCTGTCCACGGTGCTGAAGTTCAGTGCGTTTTAGTGATGTTGCTATCCATGGTGCTGAAGGGGGGTTCAATGGGCTGTAGTGCTTGTTCCGGTGCTACGCCAGTGTCTCAATGTGTTACTCCCAAGAAGTCACACTAAACACAGCTACTTTGAAGACAAAGTCACAGAAAATACATACTGTGAACCCCTATTGGAATGCTGCTTCTGTATGTACACAAATTATATACTGGACATTCATACTGCCACAAAGATCAGAACAATTATTAATGCTGTCTGTGTAAGATTTGTCTTTCAGCATGATTTAGTAGATAAAGAGGCACCTCAGGGTAAGTTGTGGCATTTCTAGAGATGAGAGTGCGAATCAGAGTGCATCATGACGAAGGCTGAGGAATCACACAGGGCCGGGCACACTGAGAGCCAAACATGGCCACCAGAGCATGCGAGAGAAAGGTCAGCACCTCCATCTGCATTATTCATGAGACTCAGAGGATTTTCATTTCTCCAGAGAGCCCAGCTTCACTCTCTTCTTCACCAGGACAGTGCCAAATCTAATCTTGTATTCTACTGTACTCACCCTATACATCCACTCTGCTGTACTCTCCCCTACAAATCCACTCTGTACTCGCCCTACATATCCACTCTACTGTACTCTCCCTACATATCCACACTGCTGTACTCTTTCTACATATCCACCCTGCTGTATTCTCCCTACATATCCACTCTACTGTACTCTCCCTACATATCCACCCTGCTGTACTCTTTCTACATATCCACCCTGCTGTATTCTCCCTACATATCCACTCTACTGTACTCTCCCTACATATCCACCCTGCTGTACTCTTTCTACATATCCACCCTGCTGTACTCTCCCTACATACCCACCCTGCTGTACTCTCCCTACATACCCACCCTGCTGTACTTTCCCCACATATCCACCCTGCTGTACTCTTTCTACATATCCACCCTGCTGTACTTTCCCCACATATCCACCCTGCTGTACTCTTTCTACATATCCACCCTGCTGTACTTTCCCTACATATCCACCCTGCTGTAATCTCTCTTCATATCCACCCTGCTGTACTCTTTCTACATACCCACCCTGCTGTACTTTCCCCACATATCCACCCTGCTGTACTCTTTCTACATACCCACCCTGCTGTACTCTCCCTACATACCCACCCTGCTGTACTTTCTCCACATATCCACCCTGCTGTACTCTCCCTACATATCCACCCTGCTGTACTCTCCCTACATATCCACCCTGCTGTACTCTCCCTACATATCCACCCTGCTGTACTCTTTCTACATATCCACCCTGCTGTACTGTCCCTACATATCCACCCTGCTGTACTCTCCCTACATATCCACCCTGCTGTACTGTCCCTACATATCCACCCTGCTGTACTCTCCATTCTACTGTAATCTCCCTACATATCCACCCTACACTCTAGTCTACTCTGTAATCCCCACAGAAGTAAATAAGTAGACTTATAGGCTCCTACAATAACAAACGAGGTTGCTGTAGATAGCCACTCAGTTGAGCTTTTCACTGTGGCTTTGGTGTTGTGTATAACGTGTGTGTATGTGTGTTTGTGTGTGAGAAATTGTTTCACTCCTCCTCACTTTGTTTGATGAGGATGGAGACTCGTAGAACACACAGCCCAAAGATGGAAAACTCTATACGAGGAAACAGTAAATCACCCTTGTTTAGTTCGTCCAACAGTGCAACAGCACTGTTTAAATATAACACTCATTATACTGCAAACCTGGGGTGATTGTGTGTGTGTGTGTGTGTGTGTGTATGTGTGTGTGTGTGTGTGTGTTCATCAGGGAACAAACCAGTGGGGGGCTTCCACACAACTCCTCATGTCACCCTAGAGATGGCAATTAAAATGACTCTGGAAGGCGCGTGTGTGTGTGTGTGTGTGTGTGTGTGTGTGTGTGTGTGTGTGTGTGTGTTTACATACATATGCTACTCTGCGTGTAAGTGGGTTTTTCTGAATTCTCCCCAGTACTTTGTTGCTGTAATAAGACCCATGAAATATTAACGTGCTCCTCCAGCAGAATGCTTCATAAATTGTATTCGGATACTCACCAGTCTAGCTTCCTCATAATTGCCTCTTGTTAAAGAAGTACGAGAGAAGGAAAAACACAAGATGAAAACTGTTATTTAAATCCCACGGATGCACCCAAAGATTGTAATATCACTTTAGCACGTCGCAATATCGCAAGATGAATGTAACCCTTCCTCTGAATCTCCAAACACGGGCGTAACTTGCGGAGAGTAAATATTACATTACAATATCCCATTGTTGACTAAAATGATATGTTTCCAAGTCTATTTTGGTATTTTTGTATCTGTAGGAAATAGTTAGAATCAGATGTATCTGTATGAAGGTGGTTAGAATAAGATTAGGGTTAATTGATCTGAGAGATTCAGATTACGTTGATTGTATGGTTGGTTTACAAGTGATATAAGTCTTACACAAGTCTATGGAGAGTTAGGTGTAGGTTCTGTCAAACTACAGATTGGTTTAAAGCCCACATTTTGGTCACAGTGTGACACAAACAGTACAGCTAGCTAAACGTGAGTTATGATGAGATTTTCTTGGTGGTTGTGGTGTAAGTACCTTTTTCATGGCTACACAGCTATTGAAATGGTTGCCATGTTTACATTTACAGTTTTTACATTTCTCTAAAGTAAGCAGGCTATTTTTTTTGTACATATATAACCAACATAACGCTTTCATACTAATGTGTATGCTGTTAGTGCGTATCCTGTTGCTGCCTCTTTTGAACTGTAGTAACAAACATACTTAAATGATCATTAATCTTTTCCCTCCATTTTCTCCCCAAGTCCCACTCACCAGCCAGCTCTCCCCATCAAAGAACAGCTCCCATCCAGGGAGGGCAAAATCTCACAAGTGCTTCCTTCCAAGACACGTGGAACCAACCATCCACATCTTTTCATAACACACTCAGAGGGAAGCACAATTTTGCTGTCAGGATTTGAATTTGCAATCTCTGGACAATAAGACAGGTGCTTTTGTGTTGCACCACTGCTATTTGGGCCAGCCAAATCGTTCTGTGTTATAAAATGGAGTAAAAGGGTCAGCCATAAGGGTTCTGCTAAAGCCTCAGGCTGAAATGAGACGCTGTTTAAAGCAAGTGCGTCTGTGGTCAGTGTTCTGCTTGAACACCTCATCTGTTCACTGATACTGAAGTGTAGCATGAACATGTCAGCATGATCGGGGACATAATTGACTTAATAAATAATAAATAACCAAGCCCAAGTGGATGCACAATGGGACAGGGGTGGGTGTGTGTGTGTGTGTGTGTGTGTGTGTGTGTGTGTGTGTGTTTACTGAGCCCATGTGTGCAGGTGATTTAGATAAGCCTGTGTAATTGCCCTCATTACTGCCACTGTGTTTGAGTAGCTTGCCATTCGGGCTGTAGCGGGGATTGAGTGTGCGCTGCAAAGAGGTGCTCGAGCTCACACACAAACAAGGCTGGCTGTGCGTGGGTTTCGTAGCTTTCACACAAACACACACACGCAAACACAAAAACAACCCAACATGAGGCTAGCTGCTCTATAATTTACAGCCTTTTCATTCAGATCTACCTACACGCACACAAATGCAGACACTCCTGCCGTCTGAGTGATGGCCTGCTAGCTCTGAGTGCCTGTGGTTAATGTCACTGATGCCGGGTCTGGGCAAACGCTATGGAGAAATCACCACCACGCAGCAAGCTTCGCTGTCGTCTCATCAATCCTCCCCTCTATTTATAACACATCTGCAACTGTGAACAGAAGGAGCAAAGCAATTTTAAAAACAGGGACAGGCAGGGAGCTGCCATTGGACAGAAACACATTCGGACTGCTGGCTTATATTGAGTACTGAACATCATCTAGTTCTACAACTAACAAATGCAACTAGTTAGTTGTTCTACAGCAGCTAACTTCATTGGAACTGACAGACACATAGACAACATCCCATTCACTTGGACCGACAGGCACGGAGGCCATGCCCCATTTACTGGGACAAACAGGCACAGCAGTCCTTCAGTGAGATAGACAGACACAGAAGCCACGCCTCTTTCACTAAGGCAGGCAAACCATGAGGCCATGCCTTTTTTACTGGGATGGACAGGCACAGAGGCCACACCTCCTACAATGAGATAGGCAGACACAGAGGCCATGCCTCTTTCACTGAGAGGGACAGATACAGAAGCCCCCCCTGTAAGACCCCAGAAGCCTAATGTGAGTATTGAACACTAGACCCTATACTAACTACACTACACCCTACATTCCTTTATACATATAGCCTTTTTCACCCTAGGCTTAGGGCACTTGGTAGTGTTTTTTTTTTTTTGTTTTTTTTGTGGTGAGGACAGACATTTTTCAGACTCTTTATTGTTAATAAACTGGCTTTAATTAGGCCATTTTCTATGTTGTGTTTTGTTTCTGTGTTGCTGATTTTGCTTTGTTTTGTTTTGTTTTTATTAAGTAGCCCAACATCATTTTGTAAGACTACGTTAATATTTTATGCACAGGATGCTAATGGTGTTGGCAACATTTTGGCAAGAATTTCTTGATGGTTGTCTCTGAGAACTCTCCTGCTTCATCCTGTTTATTGTATGCACATTTGTAATGCAAATAGAGTCTAATCTGTTGTTTATCCTACAGTGCTCCAGTCCCAGAGCGAGGCTGTTTAAACTATTTAGGTCGTTTATTCCGATGACATTATGCAGCTTTTAAATCTCTTGTTTTTGTGTGTTATTATTAATACTTCTTTATTTACCAGAAAATCTTTTAAGACAAAATGTCTCTCAGAAGTATTAAGAATTAATGTCCACAACACTCAACGCATTGTTTTTTCTCAACAGCGTTTTATAATAAAATTTGAACCTGCCACACCCTACAGCCTAAACCCTACTGCGCTCTCCCTAGATAATCGGCCTAGACCCCACTGCGCTCTCTCTAGATAACCGGCCTAGGCCAGACTGCGCTCTCTCTAGATAACCGGCCTAGACCCCACTGCGCTCTCCCTAGATAACCGGCCTAGGCCCCACTGCGCTCTCCCTAGATAACCGGCCTAGGCCCCACTGCGCTCTCCCTAGATAACCGGCCTAGGCCCCACTGCGCTCTCCCTAGATAACCGGCCTAGGCCCCACTGCGCTCTCCCTAGATAACCGGCCTAGGCCCCACTGCGCTCTCCCTAGATAACCGGCCTAGGCCCCACTGCGCTCTCCCTAGATAACCGGCCTAGGCCCCACTGCGCTCTCCCTAGATAACCGGCCTAGACCCCACTGCGCTCTCCCTAGATAACCGGCCTAGACCCCACTGCGCTCTCCCTAGATAACCGGCCTAAACCCTACTGCGCTCTCCCTAGATAACCGGCCTAGGCCATACTGCGCTCTCTCTAGATAACCGGCCTAGACCCTACTGCGCTCTCTCTAGATAACCGGCCTAAACCCTACTGCGCTCTCTCTAGATAACCGGCCTAAACCCTACTGCGCTCTCTCTAGATAACCGGCCTAAACCCTACTGCGCTCTCCCTAGATAACTGGACTAAACCTGGTGAGTTTGTGTGTCATCACACAACTCTTTAGATCAGACTCTAGAACGCTGCAGCAATGCTGACATGTCTCCTTAAATAAGCAGAAAAAGCCTGACATTAGGTTTTGCTGACATTAATAAAACCTTGTTTTTCTCTGCTTCTGCCTTTGTATAGCAAAGGTCAGAGCCTGGAGAGGATATGTCCACACACATACACACACACACACACATGAACAGACGCTCATCCATATCTCTGATAGCGACAGAGGGCACTTCTTATCGGACCGAGCCGGCAGCAGGAAATAATGAACGAAGACAGAGCGAGATTATTAAGAGAGTAATCGCTCACAGTGAGGAGTGTTAAGAGGGGAGAGTATCGGCCATTAAGATTTTTTTTCACAGCAAATTCACCTCGAAAAAGAGTGAGCTAGCTGTAGTTTACGGGTCCAACTTTTGAGGTAGCTGTGAATTTAACTGTAAATAAACACACACACACACACACAGTAGGACAATCAACCAACCATTTTTCCTATTTCCATAAATTGCTCAAAAACATCTCTCACACACACACAAACACATCAACCTTTTTTGCTCACTTAAACAAACACTTATTTGTCTTGCACGCAGCCAGGTGCTTTAACAGCCGTGTGTGTGTGTGTGTGTGTGTGTGTGAGCACCCTTGGCATCATGTTCTGCTTTTATGCACACATCTCAGTGTGGTTTGTTTTGTGCAGATATTATTTGGGCTGTGGTTTATTCTCAGTACAGCAATAACACTGACATGGTGGTCGTGTGTGTGTGTGTGTTTGTGTGTGTATCGGTTACAGCATCACTACTGGGTTGAGTAAAAGCCATGCTGAAATCAGAAACTGACACTGACGAAGACTAGAGGACGATTAAAACACACACACACACACACACACATACACACACACACACACACACACACTGTACGTGGAAACAGATAAGCTTTAGTTTCTAACTAATTGATGAAAACAGTTTCCCTTAGGGATCATTTTAGTACTCTATCTATCTATCTATCTACAGTGGGGGGGAAAGTATTTGATCCCCTGCTGATTTTGTACGTTTGCCCACTGACAAAGAAATGATCATAATTTTAATGGTCTATAATTTTAATGGTAGGTGTATTTTAACAGTGAGAGACAGAATAACAACAAAAAAAATCCAGAAAAACACATTTGAAAAAAGTTATAAATTGATTTGCATTTTAATGAGGGAAATAAGTATTTGATCCCCTATCAATCAGCAAGATTTCTGGCTCCCAGGTGTCTCTTACACAGGTAACGAGACTCTCTTAAAGGGAGTGCTCCTAATCTCAGCTCGTTACCTGTATAAAAGACACCTGTCCACAGAAGCAATCAATCAATCAGATTCCAAACTCTCCAATCTAGCCACAGGAGATCACAAGCCAGTGTACTTTTTGTGCCGGTCCCAAGCCCGGATAAATAGAGAGGGTTGTGTCAGGAAGGGCTTCCGACGTAAAACTTTTGCCAAATTCAATATGCGAATCACTAACATGACTTCCATACCGGATCGGTCGGGGCCCGGGTTAACAACGACCGCCATCGGTGCCGTTGACCTACAGGGCACTGGTGGAAATTGGGCTACTGTTGGTCGAAGAAGGAGCGGAGGAAGGTGTGTTATAGGAGGAAGGCGTGTCCGTAGGCAGAGAGAGAAGAGGAAAGGCAGGAGTTTAGGACTGAAAGTAGGGACTTTGAATGTTGGTACGATGACAGGTAAAGGCAGAGAGCTGGTAGATATGGTGCAGAGGAGGAAAGTCGACATTCTGTGTGTCCAGGAGACCAGGTGGAAAGGGAGCAAGGCTAGAAGCATTGGAGCAGGGTTTAAACTGTTTTATCATGGTGTGGACAGGAAGAGAAATGGAGTTGGAGTGATCCTGAAGGAGGAGTTTGTGAAGAATGTTCTGGAGGTAAAGAGAGTGTCAGATAGGTTGATGAGTCTGAAGCTGGAAATTGAAGGTTTTATGTTGAATGTTGTTAGTGCTTACGCTCCACAAGTAGGTTGTGAGCAAGAGGAGAAAGACAGATTCTGGAGCGAGCTTGAGGAAGTGATGCAGAGTGTTCCCAGAGGTGAGAGAGTGGTGATAGGGGCAGACTTTAATGGACATGTTGGTGAAGGGAATAGTGGGGATGAGGAAGTGATGGGCAGGTTTGGTCTTCAGGTAAGGAACCCAGAAGGACAGAGGTTGGTAGACTTTGCTAAAAGTATGGAGATGGCTGTGGTGAACACGTACTTTCAGAAGAGGCAGGAACACAGGGTGACATATAAGAGTGGTGGCAGGAGCACACAGGTGGACTATATCTTATGTAGACACTGTAATCTGATGGAGATTAGCGATTGCAAAGTAGTGGTAGGAGAGAGGGAAGCTAGACAGCATAGGATGGTGGTGTGTAAGATGACTCTGGTGGTGAGGAAGATGAAGAGAGCAAAGGCAGAGCAGAAGACAAAGTGGTGGAAGTTGGAAAAGGAAGAGTGCTGTGTGGTTTTCAGGGAGGAGTTGATACAGGCTTTAGGTGGTCAGGAGGTGCTTCCAGATGACTGGACTACTACAGCCAAAGTGATCAGGGAGACAGGTAGGAAGGTGCTAGGTGTGTCATCTGGAAGGAGGAAAGAAGACAAGGAGACTTGGTGGTGGAATGAGGAAGTTCAGGAGAGTATCCAGAGGAAGAGGTTAGCGAGGAAGAAGTGGGACAGTGAGAGGACGGAGGAAAGTAGACAGGAATATAGGGAGATGCAGCGTGAGGTTAAGATAAAGGTGGCAAAGGCCAAACAGAAAGCTTATGAGGACATGTATGCAAGGTTAGATAGTAAGGAAGGTGAGAGGGATTTGTATCGGTTGGCGAGGCAGAGGGATAGAGATGGTAAGGACGTGCAGCAGGTTAGAGTGATTAAAGATAGAGATGGAAACATGTTGACAGGTGACAGGAGGGTGAGGGAAAGATGGAAGGAGTACTTTGAGGAACTAATGAATGAGGAAAATGACAGAGAGGGAAGAGTAGTAGAGGCAAATATTGTTGAGCAGGAAGTAGAAAGGATTAGCAAGGGTGAAGAGAGGAAAGGCAGTTGGTCCTGATGACATACCAGTGGAGGTATGGAAGTGTCTAGGAGAGATGGCAGTAGAGTTTTTAACTAGGTTGTTCAACGAGGTCTTAGAGAGTGAGAGGATGCCTGAGTAATGGAGGAGAAGTGTTTTGGTGCCGATTTTTAAGAACAAGGGAGATGTGCAGAGTTGTGGAAACTACAGAGGTATTAAGCTGATGAGCCATACAATGAAGTTGTGGGAAAGAGTAGTGGAAGCAAGGCTAAGGGGAGAAGTGAGCATTTGTGAGCAGCAGTATGGTTTCATGCCAAGAAGGAGCACTACAGATGCAATATTTGCTTTGAGAATGTTGATGGAGAAGTACAGAGAGGGTCAGAAAGAGCTGCATTGTGTCTTTGTAGATTTAGAGAAAGCGTATGACAGGGTGCCAAGAGAGGAGCTGTGGTATTGTATGAGGAGGTCTGGAGTGGCAGAGAAGTATGTTAGAGTGGTGCAGGATATGTATGAGAGCAGTAGGACAGTGGTAAGGTGTGCGGTAGGTGTGACAGAGGAGTTCACGGTGGGACTGCATCAAGGATCGGCTCTGAGCCCCTTCTTGTTTGCGGTGGTGATGGACAGGCTGACAGATGAGGTCAGACAGGAATCTCCATGGACTATGATGTTTGCGGATGACATTGTGATCTGTAGTGAGAGCAGGGAGCAGGTGGGGGAAACTCTAGAGAGGTGGAGGTTTGCTCTGGAGAGAAGAGGAATGAAGGTTAGTCGCAGCAAGACAGAATACATGTGTGTGAATGAGAGGGATCCAAGTGGAACAGTGAGGTTACAGGGAGAAGAGGTAAAGAAGGTGCAGGATTTTAATTACTTAGGGTCAACAGTCCAGAGCAACGGGGAGTGTGGAAAAGAGGTGAAGAAGCGTGTGCAGGCAGGTTGGAACGGGTGGAGAAAAGTGTCAGGTCTGTTGTGTGATAAAAGAGTACCAGGAAGAATGAAAGGAAAGGTGTACAGGACAGTAGTGAGACCAGCGAAGTTGTATGGTTTAGAGACAGTTGCACTGAGGAAAAGACAGGAGGACGAGTTAGAGGTAGCAGAGCTAAAGATGTTGAGGTTCTCTTTGGGAGTGACGAGGATGGATAGGATCAGGAATGAGTACATCAGGGGGACAGCACATGTGAGATGTTTTGGAGACAAAGTTAGAGAGGCAAGTTTGAGATGGTTTGGACATGTTCAGAGGAGGGAATGTGAATATATCGGTAAAAGGATGCTGAGGTTAGAGCTGCCAGGCAGGTGGCCGAGAGGAAGACCAAAGAGGAGGTTTATGGATGTAGTGAAGGAGGACATGAAGGTAGTCGGTCTGAGAGAAGAGGATGCAGGGGATAGGGCTAGATGGAGGCAGATGATTCGCTGTGGCGACCCCTGAAGGGAACAGCCGAAAGGAAAAGAAGAAGAGATTCCAAACTATCCACCATGGCCAAGACCAAAGAGCTGTCCAAGGATGTCAGGGACAAGATTGTAGACCTACACAAGGCTGGAATGGGCTACAAGACCATCTCCAAGCAGCTTGGTGAGAAGGTGACAACAGTTGGTGCGATTATTCGCCAATGGAAGAAACTGTCAGTCTCCCTCGGTCTGGGGTTCCATGCAAGATCTCACCTCGTGGAGTTTCAATGATCATGAGAACGGTGAGGAATCATCCCAGAACTACACGAGAGGATCTTGTTAATGATCTCAAGGCAGCTGGGACCATTGTCACCAAGAAAACAATTGATAACACGCTACGCCGTGAAGGACTGAAATCCTGCAGCGCCTGCTCAAGAAAGCACATGTACAGGTCCGTCTGTTTGCCTGAATGATTCAGAGGAGAACTGGGTGAAATTGTTGTGGTCAGGTGTGGTCAGATCTCTTTGGCGTCAACTCACCTCGCCGTGTTTGGAGGAGGAGGAATGCTGCCTATGACCCCAAGAACACCATCCCCACCGTCAAACATGGAGGTGGGAACATTATGCTTTGGGGGTGTTTTTCTGCTAAGGGGACAGGACAATTGCACCGCATCAAAGGGACGATGGACGGGGCCATGTACCGTCAAATCTTGGGTGACAACCTCCTTCCCTCAGCCAGGGCATTGAAAATGGGTCGTGGATGGGTATTCCAGCATGACAGTAACCCAAAGCACACAGCCAAGGCAACAAAGGAGTGGCTCAAGAAGAAGCACATTAAGGTCCTGGAGTGGCCTAGCCAGGCTTAATCCCATAGAAAATCTGTGGAGGCAGCTGAAGGTTCGAGTTGCCAAACGTCAGCCTTGAGACCTTAATGACTTGGAGAGGATCTGCAAAGAGGAGTGGGACAAAATCCCTCCTGAGATGTGTGCAAACCTGGTGGCCAACTACAAGAAACGTCTGACCTCTGTGATTGCCAACAAGGGTTTTGCCACCAAGTACTAAGTCGAAGGGGTCAAATACTTATTTCACTCATTAAAATGCAAATCAATTTATAACTTTTTTGAAATGCGTTTTTCTGGATTTTTTTGTTGTTATTCTGTCTCTCACTGTTAAAATACACCTACCATTAAAATTATAGACTGATCATTTCTTTGTCAGTGGGCAAACGTACAAAATCAGCAGGGGATCAAATACTTTTTCCCCCACTGTATCTATCTATCTATCTATCTGTCTGTCTGTCTGTCTGTCTGTCTATCTATCTAAGTATTGATTAATGATACTTAAGTGAAAATATAAAAAATGTGTCAGAATCATATTAAATTCAAAATGGAAGTATTCAGCCAAATGAAATGTGCTCAAGTAATAAAAAGGCACACACACACACACACACACACACACACACACACACACACACACACACACACACACACACACTTATATACACACACCACAGTGACTTTTACATTTTGTCATTGTCTTTGTTTTTGTTTGTGTCTTCATCTCTCTCTCTTTCAGCTTGTCCGGTCGCTCTGTCCTCTGTCTCTACCTCAACCTTTTTGTCTTTCTCTGTCCAGCCCCCATCTCCCACACCCCACCCCCCCCCCCCCTCACACACGCACACACATACACGCGCGGGTACACACACACACACACACACACACGGCACGTTGCAGGGGGCCGTTGTTTACAACCCACAAAGTGACATTTGTGGGAGCGAGATGAAACACGGTGCGGAGACAAATCAGCACAGAATAGCCAAATTCCCCACGAGAGAGAGAGAGAGAGAGAGCGAGAGAGAGAGATGGATGGAGCCAAGACGAGACAGGAAAATGGAACGCGAGACCTTTTTTCCGAGCTTAGGCTCTGGGCAGCGTCTCAGTGATGTGTCATTTTAGTGGTGAGTGTGTGTGTGTGTGTGTGTGTGTGTCAGATCATAAGGGGAAATAATGGAGGGGGGTGTGTGTCTGTGGGTCTAACAAGGAACCTAGATAGTTGTTTGTGTGTGTGTGTGTGTGTGTGTGTGTGTGTGTGTGTGTGTGAGTAAAGCCAGAGGGATGTAATGGGGAAGAATGAGCAGGCCTAGTAGCCATCTCACTTATCCTTTGTTTGGTCAATTTCCTCAGCAGAGGACAGCACACCTGGGGTACAGACACCATATGCCACCCCCTCTGTCTCTCTACCTCTCTGTCTTTCTCTCGCCCACTCTCTGTCTGTCTCTCTACCTGTCTGTGTCTATCTGTCGTATCTCACTCGTCTCTTTCTCTCTTACTGTTTCTCCATCATCTCTAGCTATCTCTCTCTGTCTCATTCTTTCTCTCTCTTTGACTCTCTCTTTCTGTCTCTCCAACATTATGTATCTCTCTCTCTCTCTCTCTCTCTCTCTCTCTCTCTCTCTCTCTCTCTCTCTCTCTCTCTCTCAGAATGTTTGTGTGTTTATACCTGTTTATTTATTTTATTTTATTATTTTTAAATGCAGCTTAATTGAAAATTCTATGATGGACACATCATGAACGGTTAAAATAAAGGTCTGTCCAAAGTCAAAGTCTCACTCTTTGTCTGTCTTTCTATCTCTATCTGTCTCTCTGTCTCACTATCTGTTTATCTCTCTCTCTCTCTCTCTCTCTTGCACTTTGTCTCTCTGTCTGTCTCTCTCTCACTCTTACTGTCTCTCCATCATTATATCTCTCTTTATCTATCTATCTGTCTGTCTCTCTCACTCTGTCTCTCTCTCGCTTTCTGTCTCACTATCATTCTGTCTTTCTTTCATTTTCCCTGTCAGTCTGTCTCTTTCTGTCTATCTCTCTCATTCATCATTCCTTTCTTTATCTGTCTATCTGTCTGTCTGTCTCTATCTCATTCATTGTCTCACGTTCTGTCTCTCTGTCCCTCTGCCTCTGTCTCCCTCTCTCCTGTCTCTGCTTTTTTTCACTCTGTCTCTTCACCAACCTCCAAAATGTCATTACTGTTCTGAATGAATAAACCTTTCAGAGAGATTTGCCCTTCCACCATCACAAGTGTGTCTTATCCTGAGAGAGAGAGTGTGAGAGAGAAAGACAGACAGAGAGACAAATGAAGGAAGAGACACGTTCCTGTCCCACTCTCAGTCCTGAGAGTGAGTATTAAAAACAGATAGAGAGAGACAGAAAGAGCACACAGAAGCAGACGACTTTGCTGTCCTTAAACTGAAGGTCGTGTGAGTTGAGGCTGTGTGTAATTGTGACAGTGATGATTAGCGCCCCGCTGCGCCACGCTAACACACCACGTCGCCATTGTGCGTGTACAGACGCTTCATTTCAGCAACCAGAGCAAGCGAACGCACACAGCGAAGGAGCAGAAAGCTCTTCCTCCTAATGGAGCCGGCTATTGTGCAGCCACTCCATCCTGCGTGACATTAGCTGGCAGCGTGCGGATGCCATTACACACCTCCTGCTAATGCATGACTGAAATTTCTTACACCATTCTCTCTCATAGCTTTTCCTCAGCGTCTGCCTGCATTGTCGTAATTGGAAAAGTGCTTTTGGCTTCCTGTTCTCCACATACTCACATTTTTTGTGCTTTCGGTGTGAGCTGAAGGTGTGTTCAGAGGCTGTGGGTTCGCAAAGAAAGGAGCTTAAATAGAGCTGCGCATGATAAAGGTTAACAAGAGAGGCTGTAAATAAATACTGGACTTCAAGTGTTGCATTGAATTCCAGTAAAGTTTGAATGAAGAAAAACAGGATCGGCATCTGACAAAATGCTGCTCAAACACCAGCTGTACTGAACCTAGTGGGCGTGGCATAATATTGTAATAAGCACATTTGATTGACAGGTCTGAGAGTGTTTTACACCACATGTACCAATTTGCTCTTAAGCTTTTGCTCACTAGGTTAGCACTATTTATATTTTTGCTCACTAGGTTATATTTTGCTCACAAGGATTTCATTTTGCTCACTACTTAGATTTTGCTCACTAGACTAACTTTTGCTCACTAGGTTAAATTTTGCTTGCGAGTTAGATTTTGTTTGCTAGTTACATTTTGTTCACTAGGTTCAGTTTTGCTCACTACTTAGATTTTTTGCTTGCTAGACTAGCTTTTGCTCACAAAAGTAACAAAATCTAACCAAAATCTAACTAGCAAGCCAACATTAACCTCATGTGAAAGCAGTTACAGTACTGTGGGCTTATAGGGGGAAAAAAACCACTCACTATGCATTCAGTCAGCTTCAGCATTCAGGTTTTTCCCTCCAAAAGAGAAAAAAAAAATTGAGGTTGAAAGGCTGCAATTAAGTTCTTTAGGACAAATGAAATACAGAAACATTGTGCAGCGTTAAAGAAGAAATACGCTTGGATTGTGAAGTTGTAGAGAATTGCACGGCTTTGGGCCAGTAACAGAAAAGGCCCAGGCATCTTTATGATCAGAAGAGTAACAGGATCAAATAGTGATATAACAGGAGAGCAGACTTCTAGAATATATAGACGTATGAAATGTATAGATTTATAAAAAAAAAAAAAAACAACTAAAAACTAATAGGACCTTAAAATGAACCCTGTACAGTGAAACAAGGCTAAAAGACAGGAGCTATACGAAAGCGCTTCAGGAAATGTAGAGCTGAGGGACTAGCACATGGATGCAGTACAGTACACTAACCCAGAAGTGAAGAAATAAAGACATGTTCAAGCACTACACGTTCCAGATCAGAGGTTAGAGAAGACTTCCGCTGTGCAGTGTGTGCAGAGCTTTTACGCTCGTCAAAATTACAAGCCATGTCGAAGATCAGACCAAGATTTTTCAAGCACACGGCTTCAAGCGGAGCTGGTTAGAAGACGTCATGATAACAGCTTCAGAGGAAAAACCTCGGTCTGGTTTTCTCTCGGCTTTAGAGTAGGGTTTGTTTACAAGGACTATAACGTGTTTTCCATAGCGAGGAATAAATCATGTGACTTGACGTTTCCACAAAATGGAAAAGACACAGAAGCACATTTACACATTATGTAAATATGTATGGTAATGTAAATACCCGCTCCCCTGCCCTGGCAAACCCGTGTTGCATGGCTTGTATTTGCATATTGGAACATGAGTCATTTTTATATTTTATGATGTAATAACACATGTTCAGTCCTAACTTCTAAGCAGTCTAATGGGTTTTATAAGCAGGAAGTGCAGAAATAAAAAGCAAACAAATAAAAAATATGAATAAATCTGAGGCATCCATGGAATTTTTTCCCCATTTTTATTTATTCATTCATTTTACAGTATTCTCAGTATTAAAGGCAGTTGCGTTTGAAAACAACTTAAATTTCCAACCATTAAAATGAAACATTATAATGTTGTTGTTGTTGTTGTTGAAGAGAGTTTAGAATTTCAGCTTTTATTTCCTGGTATTTATATGTAGATGTTAAACAACATAGAACATAGCACATTTTGTAACAGACCACCCAAAAAAATATTGGAATATGTTGTTTCTTGTCAGTCCCAGGTGTGTCCTGTTAGATTGATGGTTTAAACAATAAATAGCTCTGAACATCTACTCTTGATTTTAGCCTTCATTTTCACCTGTGAAGACTGCGTTTGTTGTTAAAAAGGATAAGCCAACATGAAGACCAGAGAGCTGTCTATGGGAGAAATGCAAGTCATTTTGAAGCTGGGAAACAACAGCTGATGACAGAAACATTTTGACAGCTGTGAAGATAAACCCTAAAACAACAGTCAGTGACATCACCAACAAGCTCCACAGGGCAGGGGTGAAGGTATCACAATCTACTTTTCGAGCAAGACTTCGGGAGCAGAAATATAGAGGCTATACCACCAAGATTCAAGCCACTCATCAGCAGTAAGAATCAGAAAGCCAGATTGGAATTCGCAATGAAACACAGAGATGAGCCACAAAAGTTCAGGAACCAAGATTAACCTCAACGTGATGGAAAGGCCAAAGTGTGGAGATCTGCTCATGATCCAAAACACATAAGCTCATCTGTGAAACATGGTGGAGGTAGTGTCATGGCCTGGGCTTGCATGGCTGCTTCTGGAACAGGCTCACTAATCTTTCTTGATGATGTAACTCATGATGGTAGCCACAGAATGAATTCAGAAGTTTACAGGGACATTTTGTCTGCCAATTTACAGAGAAATGCATCCAATCTAATTGAGAGGAACTTCATCATGCAGCAAGACAATGATCCAAACCACACTGCCAACTCAACAAAGGACTTTATCAGGGGGAAAGAATGGAAGGTTTTAGTCAGTCACCAGACCTTAACCCAGTTGAGCAGCATTTCACCTCCTGAAGAGGAGACTGAAGGGAGAAACCCCCCGAAACAAACAACAACTGAAAGAGGCTGTGGTAAAAGCCTGGAAAAGCAACACAAAAGAAGAAACCAACAGTTTGGTGATGTCTGTTTTGTTTGCTTTTGGTTTGTTGTTTTGTTTGTCCTGTATTTATGTTGTTGTTTATTCCCATATTTTGTTATAATAAAAAAAAATAAAAAAGGAACCATCAGAAACATCAAATTCACATACAATTAACTTAAAATGCAATTAAGAAACACATTCAAACCCATTAGGAAGCAGTGGACATCTCTAATGGTTTCTAATTATTATTTTCAGCAGGGTGGGGTACTGGGAAATTATGTGCATTTGATTGATCGTTAAACCGTTTCTTTAATTAACATGTAAATTAAACAACATGCAGGGACCAGCACTGGTTTTGATGGTTTTTGATGGTTTTGATGGTTAGTCTGGTCTAAAATCAGTCACACAGTAAGTGTTTGTGCTCATAAATATTTACAGTCATATTAAAATAACATAAATAAATTAAAATACTTTTTTTTGCGCTGAATAAATGAAATAAACACCAAAAAAACAAACAAAAAAAAACATCACCAGTTTGGTGATGTCAGTGAGTCGCAGACTTGACGCAGTTATTGCAAGCAAAGGATATGCAACCACATATTAAGTGTTAATTACTTTCATTTATTTCAAGATTGATCTGTTCCTATACTTTTGCTCTGATACAAAAGGTTCTATGTTGTATGTTATTTAATACGTCTAGATGTAAATACCAGGAAATAAAAGCTGAAATCTTAAACTCTCGTCACATATCCATCTTTTGATCTCAAACCCAAATGTCTTTGGTGTACAGCACAAACAAATGAATTGGCCTTGCCGTTCCAATAGTTTTGGAGGGGAATGTATATAATAAATTGCATCAAAATATGACACAAAGGAGTCCCTGGTTACAAACAGTATGAGGACTCCTGCTCTAAACACGGTTATCATGGTTTTGATGTCAAACTGTGTTGAAAAGCGTCTCAGACTACACCTCGGGGACTCACTCTGCAGAACACTCGCTTCAGGGACGTCTGTGTGGGTGTCTTCAGAGAATTAGAAACATCTCAGACATCCTTGGATAATTTTTTCATCATTCCGCAGTAATAGATGTGCATGACATCGGTTGAATGAGTGCATAAGTCTGTGTCGATGTATATAGTTGTGAGTCTATCGGTGTGTGTGTTTATGATAGAAAGAGAGCGCGCCTTATTGTCTCTGGCTGTCTGAAGGACACCGGTTTTCATGTCCTAAGAGGGACCAGGGGAGCGATTAGGAAAAAGTGAGCCCTTAAACATGATCTGAAATCGATCCTCAGAGCTGCCTTTAAAAAATGAGCCACCCAAACAGGCTCACGCTTTCCCAGCATCTCTTCAGCCGGAGAGAGATGCGGAAACGCTTCAGTCTCAGAGAGGACACCAGAACGAGAACCCGCGTCTTCAGCATACAGTAAACAGTATCACATTTCCGAACGTGCGATCACAATGAGTGGGTGGAGAATTCGACTTTTAAACCAAATGAATGTCTTAATACCGTATTTTCATAACGGACCATAAGTGGTAACCCTAGTTCACAATATTGTTACCATGGACCTTTAAAATAATGTCAATACTTCTGATGGCAGATGACTAGATATGCAGGCTTATGATGCCACTGATGGACATTTCATAATGACATGATAACAAAAAAACCCAACAACACGCTAACAAATAACACGGACCAATGCGAAAAAGTGTCAGTTTAAAACATTTAGTTGAACTTTTCATTTCTAACCTAACCGTGCATCAGCCAATCAGAAACAGTCTGAGACAAACCAAACCAAAACACTGACCATAAAAGTACTTCCAAATTAGGCCCAAATGTGACCCAATGGTGGCGCTAGAGCGTTGGCAGCACTTGGCCCAAATTTGGTCAGAATGTTCATTAGATCCTCCCCAATCAGTGCACCAAATTTCACAAGTTTTTACCAGACAGTTCTATGGGCTGCCAGAGACACCCTAGCCAGAAGAAGAAGAAGAAAAGGTAGAATAACAATAGGGTGCCTACAGATGTTTGAGTTAATGCTTGATTTAACTTATTTTACATGGAAAAGTTAGCTCTGCACGTGTGAATACAGCTAGTAAAATCTCTGGTTGCTTGTTACTAGGGGTGAACGATATGACAAAAATATGATATTTCAAGACATTTCTACAAAACTCGATATGCAGCAGGAGATGTAGGCTGAGTTGTCGCTGGAGGATACTATTATTTAATGTCGACAGTAATACATTAACACTGAAAAGCAGGAAGAATTTTGTAAAATAAAAATCTGTAAAAATGTTATCGAATACAGGAGAAAACTATCAAATCTGACTGAAGCCTCTCAGCTCGAAAAAAAAAAAATGGGGGATGAACTCTCAGCAACTTTGTCTACAATTGTAAGTAGCTTGTTATCGTTGTTGTGGCTCTCAAATGATTACTTACGTTAGCGAGTTTTAACTTTATTTGTATCGTGGATAAGTTTATCAGCACACAGCTAACAGGCAGCAGTTAAAACCTCAGGTTGTTGCTCAGAGATTGATGCACTGTAGAGGATTCACTCTCTCTTTCTCTCTCTCTCTCTCTCTCACACACACACACACACACTTTCCATTTTTCTTGTTCCTCTCCCATTCTGACCCACTCCATCTCTCTCTTTAATAAAGCAAGCCTTAATATGTTTCCCTCTTATAGCGCTTTCACCCACTCAAGTACTCAGCCCGCTAAGTGCTACGTCAATGCTAACCTGATAAAAATGTTTCCCCATCTGTATGGAGTGTGTTATTCGTCCTGATAGTGTGTGTGTGTGTGTGTGTGTGTGTGTGTGTGTGTGTGTGTGTGTGTGTGTGTGTGTGAGGATGCTTCCAACTCTCCATCTTTTTAACCAGGAGTGAGAAACAAGAGGAATGATAGCTTGCTCTCAGGCACTGTGACTCAGATGCATTTTGGAAATTATGAGATATGAGAAGTGTGTGTGTGTGTGTGTGTGTGTGTGTTGGGGTGTTAAAACAGAGATGTATTAGTTCCAGGCTGCTGGTCTTACCCCGTGTCGTCAGAGCTTTGAAAGACACTTTAAAAGCTCACATCGCTATTAACACCGTTACCACTCGAGACACAACATGTCAGAGCTGAAGCTAAATCTGTTATTAGCACAGTTCACAGCTGCTTTATGGACCCCCCCCCCCACACACACACACACACACTCACACACACGCACACTCACTCATCACTAGGAGAGAAAAGGCAATATAATGTGACTAAGTACAAGCCGAATCTGTCATAATAAGCACTCAGGAGTCACTTAGCTCTTATTGTCAGAGGGCACATATTTATTTAGTTAAGAGCAAAATTATTATTTAAATGTGTATTAGGGCTGAAGTGAGTTAAAATGTCATCACCGCTATCAATTTTATGGAGCCGAAAATTCTCATGCTCAGTAAAGTAGCCTGACTCAGTAAAGTAGTGGATAACGAATGGGCGATGTGACCAAAAAAATCACATCACAATACTTTTCTATGATATACACCAGATACAGCGCCCTCCACTAATATTGGCACCCTGGTATATATGAGCAAAGACGGCTGTGAAAAATTGTCTTTATTGTTTAACCTTTAGATCTTTTGTTAAAAAAATTTACAAAAGTACTGAGAGATGGATATCAAACAATTGCAAACAAAACACAGATTTATGCAAAAAAAAACAATCTTTGTTAAATATAGGTGGGCAACAATTATTGGCACCCCAATGAATTCATATGAGGAAAATATATTTGAAGTATATTCCCATTGATATTTTACATTTGTTTTTAGTACACCTGGGTGACTAGGAACAGGAAATTGTTCGACCATGACTTCCTGTTTCACAGGGGTATAAATATGAGGTAGCACATAAGCCAAATTCCCTTAGTCATTCATAACAATGGGTAAGACCAAGGAATATAGCTGTGATGTACAGCAAAAGGTTGTTGAGCTTCACAAAATGGGAAGTGGCTATAAGAAAATAGCACAAGCATTGAAAATGCCCATTTCCACCGTCAGGGAGATAATTAAGAAATTCCACTCAACTGGAAATGTTATGAATCAACCTGGAATCAAATATCAACAGATATTAAATGAACACCTGACTGCCTCTGTCAGAAAGCTTAAAATGGGCCATGGTCGGATCTTCCAGCAGGACAATGATCCAAAACATACATCAAAATCAACACAAAAATGGTTTACTGACCACAAAATCAAGGTCCTGCCCTGGCCATCCCAGTCCCCTGACTTGAAACCCATAAAAAAGCTGTGGGGTGAACTGAAGAGGAGAGTCCACCAGCGTGGACCTAGAAATTTGAAGGATCTGGAGAGATTCTGTATGGAGGAATGGTCTCAGATCCCTTGCCATGTATTCTCCAACCTCATCAGGCATTATAGGAGAAGACTCAGAGCTGTTATCTTGGCAAAGGGAGGTAGCACAAAGTATTGACTGAAAAGGTGCCAATAATTGTTGCAAACCTATATTTAATAAAAAAAAATTTTGATACATCTGTGTTGTGTTTGCAAGTGTTTGATATCCATGAGAGCGGAGTATTATTTTTG